>JABSSZ010001121.1:0-42850 GCA_013755755.1 Fusarium sp. NRRL 25184
GCATCAAGCATTCCGAACTTGAATCCAAACATTACAATGGGATTCAACGCCCAGACCAAGGCCCGTTGAGCGGGTCCGGGACGGGGCGGGTGGGGCCGGAGTGGGGCGCAGTCGGCCGAAGCATCATTGGCTAAGGTAAGCAGTGAGGTCATACCTTGGCCACATTCAATGACAGCGTAATTCACATCCCAAGGTTTTACTTACTCGAAGACTGCAGCAATTGGAGAAGTCGTCTACAAAGACTGGTGGGCTTTCGTGGATATCTCCAAAGCCAAACGTATCATACTCTGCAAAGCTAACGCTCTGGATGAAACTGGTGAGACTTGTTCATATACACGCACCAATACTGCATCTTCAGCATCATGGGCTTCGGCAACGAATACGAGGAGCAAGTTCGGGCATGGGGTTTCGAGCGCGTTTTCACCTGGAGCGATTCGCCGTAAGTCTTCTTTGCTTTACGACTGTCTTTAGAGACGAGGATTCCTGCAGCCTCTGCACGTCACATATCCTTTCTGACACATGGTTATAGAAACACTCACTATCCACCACACTCCCACGCCGCTCTTACGACTCATCTGATCATCGAGGGCTCGATAACTCTTTGGTATCCGCAAGAAAAGGACAGCCAGAAGCAGGTATATGGCATAGGGTCACGTATTGACGTCGATGCAGGAAGGGTTCATGAGGTTCAGGTTGGTGGAAGTGGGTGCACCATGGTGATAGGTGAATAGGTGAAGGAAGGAAATGAGTGACCAGTTTTGCTTTTGTGTTGAGTTCTCAGACTTGATTTCGGCAACAAGGTCACTGAGTTCATGGCTCAGGTGGCTATACCTTCACATAGTACACATCGTGGACAACAATATCTGAAGCTCAACAAGAATGTTACACTCGTTCAAATAGCATGCACATTATGAATTAACAGGGTAGTATAGTCTTGATGCGTCATCCGCTGAGAGCTCTGGAAGCAAATCGAGTGTTTGAGCAGCAAAAAGAGTGAGAGGATAGAACGTGACTACCGTGCTTGGACGAACAGGGAATCGAACCCTGGACCACTCCCAGATGAAGGGTTGATGAGCAACGAAGCCATGCTAAGGGAGTATTATACCACTAAACCATTCGCCCGAAATTCTTGAGTTGCAGTTTCAAAGGATGGAATATTTGCGCTTGGCAAAGTGGACATTGTAAAGTTCCGTTTGTAGATTGGAGAGCATTTGGCATCAGTTGGAGATATCCGGTGCAGGGCTCATACCTTATTGAAAGCCTATGAATAGGCTAGTAAGAGGTATCGCCAAAGTAAGCACTGCTCTGGGTACATCCATGAGAAGAAAAACGTTGCGGGGAACGTACGTCAAGAAGTGAAGAGGTTGGGTATGCATGTGAAGAACATTGAGAGTTTGCTGATACGAATGTCACATCGTGGGGTGTTGAATATCTGAAGAGGCGGGCCAATGGCACACCGCATGTGAATGGGTGGATGAACTCTCATGTCGATCCCGGAGAATTCGATGGTACGAGTTCGCAATTCCCATGTGGGTTTATCCTGCAAACATCATGCACTAGGAGTCTATAACTTGGTTTGATGATGTGATAATTGCGTCTTGTGTTGACTCCAATCTGTCAGCATACCATTGAGTGTCTGAGAGCTCTGATGTGAGAACGCAGTCGAGGGAGTTAGCTGAGCAACAGACGAAACGGTCAACACGGATCGAAAGCAAAAAGCCATGATCGGACAAGTTCGCTTGTCATCTTGGATGTTAAATGAACCCATGTCGAATGCCCAGGATGGGACCCTGCCTATCTCCGCTTGACCTGTCGGCCGATGGATGGATCCGATCCTTTAGTTAGGCTTGACCTTGAGCCATAGCATTTCCCCACATTCAAGAGTCTCATTTCGTGTAACATCATCCGGAGTATATTGCTGTATTGAAGATTCGAAGTCAAGAGGTCGGGCGTCATGCGGAAAAGACTGGTGGTGAGACTAGCTCTTGTCAATTAGACTGCCATAATTAGAAAGGCGAAACCAGGTAATTCTATCAACGGGGTCTTCGTTTACCTTCTATGGTGGTCAGTCTTATCTGCAGAAGGCTCATAGCAAGGTGTCCAAGGTCGTTGAATGTCTTGAACTCACCTTGCACGCCAATTTTTGAGGGGTTAGAAAGAGGCCTCGTAAAGCATGCAATGCACGTTAGGATTTCTAAACTCTCGGCGGGATACGGAGTATGTCGGCCATGAAAGTCTGTTTGTCTTTATTCATGTTGATGTTGACATAAGTGCCAGAAAACTGGCAGTGTAAGTTGACTAGCGCGTTCAACAAGGAGAGGCTCAAAGACTATTTGGTTTATGCGCGAGTAATTGGCAGCATGGCGAGCGCGTTGTGTGGCTGTACGCGTGGATAAACAACAGAGTTTGGTGACATATTAACTGTGACCAAGTTTTGAACTTGAATTTAGCAAGTATCAAAAAGCCTTGATTTGAGTGATATAATACTGCCATTGTATGAATAGAATGCCTGGGTACCTATAGTAAGCGGACGGTGTCGGTCTGACTTTGGTCTAGTCGGTTTATGTGGCTTACCTTTCGATTTAGAGCTTCTGTTCTCTCCAAGCCCCAAGGTAGTACTAAAGTTGCCTGCTAACCTTTTAGGTTACCTGACCTAGCCTGAGGTACATAGGTATCTATGGGTATCGTACGTTGAATGATGGATCCCATTTGAAACGCTCCGGTAGAGGTGGTAGGTGCGTTGAGTTATGTTGTGTTATGCGGGCTGGTTTTGGTCTTGGTGGAGCATTGCTATTCAACAGGATGAGATGACGGCATGGGGAAATCATGATGCAGCCATATCGTATCGTATCGCATCGTATCGTGTTGGGTGTAAGTCATGGTGCGCGTCGGTCTCCATTCTACAACATGCCGACTCCGATGATACAGCATCAGCATCGCATCGTATCCACGAGGAGAGCGCTCGGACGGCTTGCGTGTTTCGTTTTATTGTTCTAGCGCTGACAATGACAACTGCAGCCGAGTCGGGTCGAGTCAAGAATAGGTTATATCCACGGCACTCGATCTGTAACGCTGCAGCTCAGCCTCTAGTGGGACAGCATCATGTCAGCTCTTGGTTGGGTGGCCTCGACCGTCATGGAGTTTGATTTGGGCAAGACGAGACAAAAGAAACAGGTTCAGAAAAGAGGCTTGAGGTTCCGAGAGAGGCCGACAGGGGGTGTGAGTGAATGCTCCCCAACTTTGCAAACAGCCCGCCGACTTGTACTGTAATGAGAAAAAGCGGTACTGCCTGTTCTATAGTGGGCTTTATTGGCCAATATCGATGAATGGGATTCTATGGATTCATGTTTGGCAGGATTGTCTACTATGAGACGGATAAAGCAAAGGAGCTAGCGGAAGTCGTCCAAGATGATGATTTACACAAGCATAATTTCATGGATCATCATAGTGTGTGAAAATTCAAGACCTGATCGACCTGCCATCGCTAAATGACACGACATCCATGTTCACTTCGCTTGCTTGCTGAGGTTGCCAAGCTGCATACATAATTGTAATTCAATTCTCGTAATCTCGTAATCACTCCAGATGTGGTTGATGGAAAGGCAGAGTGACGGTTCGAAGCCCATGGCGGAAACTCAATTATACCTACTACTTACCTAGGTAGATAACCTCGGATGCTTGCTGAATAAGACTCGCTAAAGTCAGCCTCCAACGCATAAATTGTGAGATGACTTGTTGTTATCTCTAGGCTGTACATAGAGATGCATTGAAACCTTGGCGCCTCTGAATCGAGGACATTTTTCCGAAGTCAATTGCCCTCCCAACCAGTTGATTGGCTGCTGGGCGGTTGCCGAAACGTGCAATCCAGTCCAATCGTATTAGGATCGGAAGTATCGATGGAAGTGCCTTGGCTAGTGCTACCTACCTGCCTTAGCTCGTTCCCTTTGGTTCCTTGGTGACCTTTTGGTGACTATTAGGTGCTCTGCTAAGACTGCTAACCTCCAAGCTCTCCAAGCTCCACTCTCTTCCCGTCATATCATAGCTCCTCTAGCTTAGTTCCTCTCCAACATGGGAAACTCAGAGTTCGTCTATTTCGGGAGCGACATGGACGCGCAGCTCCTCTTTTCTTGCATGCGGCTCCTCAGCGAGTTACTCTCTTCATCACATCACATCAGCGCTATTCTCCACTCTGTTCCCTCAAGGCCGTGGCTACTTGTGCTGTGCTGTTTGATGCGAGCGTCTCGTCTCGCTCCCTGTCCAGTTTGGTATGGTTTGGATGGTCTCACCCCTCCCATGGATCTCATACCTCACCTTAACAACCAGGTTCTCCTTGTCCTTGCCCGGGAGTTCCCCTCATGCGACGCCGACTTTCAAATCAACTCCGCCAAAAATGCCATGGATCTTTAAACTCGACTCCACCTCGTCCAACCTCCCCTCTCTCTCTCGCTCTCTCTTATTCTCTTCTATTCTCATATTACCGAGCTTCTTTCTCATTCTCGATCTTCTTTCTAGCTCATAGACTAAACAATCAACCTACTTTACGAATATATACTCCTCCATCCTGTATACCGCGAAGCTTCAGCTTCAATTTCATCCTTCCTCGCGGCTGAATAGAGAGACGGGATAATTCGTGTTTGACGGCATGGAGGCGTTTATGTACCAGTGAACGGTCGTTTCTGCTTGTTGAGGCATCTCACAAGCTCTCTTCCGAGCATCCAACCTCCTCTCCTTCCGATATCATCTCACGAGCAAGGAGTTGAACCAGTTTGGCCCAATGGGCAATGAACAATCCGCCGAATCCCCTCGCGGGCATCGGAAACTATCCAAGCCACCTCACTGCAGCCAGGCATCTGCAGCTGGTCTGCCATACACGGCTACTGCTGTGACACCCCATCGTGAGCACTTCTCCAACTCGTATCTGGTCGGATCGCTGCCGCCTGCTCCCAATAAGGCTTCTACAACGAGAAGAGTGGCGCCTGGGCTCGGTATAGCCGTCCCAGCTGGTGACGCTTCCAGTCCTATACAATCCCCTACATGTAGAGACCCCATGCGCGATTTGAAATCGCGTACGCGGTCTGTCCAGTCAGAGCAGTCTCCTATACTGCCAACTTTCGTCAACAGCTCCAGGACCAACTCTATTGCTCAGGATAGCGGATACCGCACACTGACGCGCGCTGATAGGTTTGTGCAACATGTCTCCATGTCGATAAATAGAGCTAACTGCCTGGGAATAGCATGCCTGTTGCAGTACGGCGTGGCTCTGTAAGCTACGATCCGAGAGCTGCCGAGGCCAAGAAGCTTCTCAATGCAAAGGAGAAGCTCCCAAGCGAGCCCATCATCTCCAAATCCAATAAGCATTCTGATGAGACAAGTCAGGATGTGACGGATGATACCAACAACACCACCCAATCTGCAGGTTCGTCCATTAGCAGAACAAATTCAGACGTGTCTCTTTACATGCCAATGCGCCGCCGCTCGGTCGTCCAAACTCCAGGCATAGCAACCAGGGCTCATCATTCCAACCCCCCAGTCTCAGCAAAGTCGAGCTTCCGCAAGAGTCTCCCAGCTACACCCTCTCAGTCCAGGCACAATTCGATAGAATCTGGCATGGCGAGACGCATGTCAATGCCTACGACAATCCCTTCCCTGGCGCAATCCCCGGACCGAGCCGTAACGCCAGTCGAAGCTGACTATAAACAGCTAGGTGGTATGAAGTTTGGATCCCTACGCATCACAAACGGGGCCCCCGGAACTTCTCCAATGCCCGAGGATGACGTCAAACAGAAAGGGGCTTCTGAGACGGTACTAGCAATCCCTCGTGCGGAATACTTTCATGAGCAAGCCAAGAACCCAGTCAAATTGATGAATCAGGGCTCGACCATGACAGAGGCCAATGAGCTAACGACGGGTGAGAAATCACTTACTGCTCGAGTCGCAAGCTGTGTTGCCGAGTGTTCAAGCGATGCAGAAAAATCTAGAACAGGCGATGGCGGAATGTCTGGGAACGGGAATGCTGTCTCATTTCCGGTTGCTGAGGTTCTGGACGTAAGGGAAGATCCAAATGCAAAACCCGACCCCAAGAAAATGCAACTTGGACTCGAAAACAAAATGCTTAAAGGATTGTCAAGATCTGATAGTGGCTTCATTCCAAGTCCTTCGTCTGAGAAAACTCATCGCTCTGCGTCTCGAGTCGACAGTGGTTACGGTTCAAATGTCTCTCTCCGATCATTACCCAGCCTGAGATCCGGTGTCACGGACAAGAAAACAATGGCCTCCGAAAAGCTTGACGTGGACATGTCCGGGATGTGTTCGCCCTCGGATTCGAATTCGACTCGTACTTCTTCCTTAGTACCTTCTCAGACACGTAAACGGCTGCCCATCCACCTCGAGGTCCCGTTGTCGTCGACAGATGATGATACCTCTTCGACTTGTCCAACAAGCCCCTCGAGTCCTGCTAGTCGTCCATTCTTGCCATTCAGTGGTGGTAGCCGCATGCGTCTCTCTTCGTTGAAATCAAACAAGAGTTTCGAGCCACGAGTGTCGAACACTGCGACAGTGCCAATCGTCCTTTCTAAGGGAGGCTTTCAGGAACAGCTACCTTCGCCAACCGCAGACGTAAGTCGTGGTGGTAGTAAGATATACAGATTCCTAAATGGCTCCCGCAAGAAGGGATCCCTAAAGAAAGGGGAAGTGGCTACGGTCGAACAGGACGTCACTACCGATCCTTTAGGACTCAAGACAGGCTCCATACCTAAACCTCACCGGCCTTCGCTTCGAAAGGAGCCGAGTAAGGATACCCTGCATACTATTATGAGTGTTGGGAGCCAGGATGCGCTTGGTAGTACAAGACGCGGGGAGGACGTAGCGCGAGGGGTCAAGAAGACCGTTGTCAAGAAGATGTCTCGACGTCAATCATGGCGCCGATCCATTGCTCAGATATTTGGTTCTCGAAGCGCGGACGCTAGCCCTGCCTTGAGTTCCAAGCCTGAGCCCGAGCCCACACCAAGGCGCCCATCAACCGCTATGAAGCTTACTTCTCGTTCCTTTAATGCAGTTCCCAGCCCTCGAGCTGTGAGCTCATGGTCATCCCGTCCAGCACCAAGAAAGGCTGCCAGTAGCTCTAGCAGCTTAGCTCTACAGACCCGGAAGATGGTCAATAAGTCCAGTATACAGGAGAGCCGTGACAAGCCAGAACTAGCCCATCTTCGCACGAATATTTCCGCACCTAACTTGTCAGCGAACCGTCGATCATCCCTGAGTCCATCTGCGCTTGAGACGGATCAGACGCTGCGAACAAAGACTTCACCACCGGTGAGTATGCAGAATCGAGGCAGTAAGCCTCCCAGAGCAAAGTCAAAGGCGCAAAATCGAGCTATGACACATTCTTTCCCTATTAACTCCCGTCCGAGCGCCAGTCGTCGACTCTCGTTGCCCCAAGATTATGGTCGAATGACACCACACAGCCGTCAGATCTCACATGGCCGTACCGAGTCACGCAGCTCCAGTCGAGGCATAGCCATGAGTCCTACCGCGGGTTTAAGCTCCCAGCAAGCCAATGCTGTTCGACACTCCAGAGTTTTGTCCTACTCGAGTAATGGTACGCAACAGAGTGGCCCTGCTGCCCAACAAGTCAAGCATCACCGGCGAGTATCAGCACCAGCGCAGCCGCACCAAATTGCCAACATGCCGCGCTCTCGGAGCAGCACTACACTTATACAGATACAGCAACAGCGGGTGCATCAGCAGCAGATGCTACAGCAACACCAACAACGACGACCTCGAACATCTGTCCAATCATGGGCTCCGATGGATATGCAGAGCCTCAATCAGCAACTGCAGCAGAACTACATGATGCAGAATCAAGCGCTTGTCTATGGTGCACCAAACATGGTTCAACAAACCCCAAACATCTACGTTACAAGCCCAGTCCCAAATCATCCTGTTCATGGTAGACGGGGTTCCCAGGGTGGGATGTACGTTCAAGATCCCCCTTTTCGGGTCCTCCACAGCTATAACTCCCCAGCATATCGAAACGTTCCTATATGGAGCCAGTAGCTCAGAGCCTCAACAGTTGGCTCGCCTAGTTCTTTGATTTCATCGAGATACCATATATGATGAAAATAGTTTACAATTTCATTGACTCTTTTACTGCTCGGCGTTTTCGGGTAAAGGCAGCCTTTCCTTAGTACTGGAATTGGCCCACAGCGTCCACACGCATTCCTTCGTTCATTCATTCAATCAATCAGTCACACACTGTCTTTCATTCTAAGAAATTGCAAGTACATTTTTACGACCATGGGAAGTGTTATCAGACCTGACAGCTACATCCTCCAGAGCTGGAGCTTGTGTTAATCTTAGTAGTTCGTTGTTGAAAAGCATGGTCTTTTAGGCGACGTATTATTCAATATCAATATGCTAGCTTTACTATCTCACAGCGCATTGTGCACTCGTACAAAGGAGGTGTCTATAGGAACTGCAATACTATTTAATGACTTGGTGTCTCTGCTTCTCCGTTGAAACCATTTGACTATCTTGTGTATGAATTAGTCTGGATAACCTCATTAAGACGGTCGACTGAGCTGGTTCGCTCCTCCTACGCGTGCCCGTCTAAGGTAGTGTTTGCTTAGCCCTGCTTCTTGTGGGTATGGTTATGGAAGGCTACGGCTACGAGATAGGGGTAGGAGAAAGGGATTAGTTGGACTGATGTTAAGCATCCCCATGATTCCCGACACAGCCTCACACAGATCGACAAAAGGATCTAGCAAGGGTGACGTAACATCAAAGACACGTTACTGCCCGACTCTCGATATGAAACAAATCAACAGACGTGACCATGAGAAAGGATCTGAGTGGTTGCTGAGACTTACTTGTTTATAGGAAGCGAGGTTGGCGATACAGTATTTGCGCTGGTCTAACTATCAACAAAGCGTGACTACCTAGTAAAAGTCTTTTACACCACCATAAGCAAGGAGGAATTTGGTGACAGGTCACACCTCCTCATGGGGGGCCACAGGGAGGGCCACAGGGGCAGAGGCCTTGGGAACACTACCACGCTTCTCTTCTCAGACAGTTGCCGTTTTAGTACGCGGTGATAGATGGAGGTCTAGCATGATGCTGTAAATTAAGAACAAGAGATAACCTTGACAACATGTCGTAGGAGGTGGATTCTCATGGCTATAAGATCTTCTGAGGAGCAATAGCATGACGACAATGGTGACGGGTGAGAAGACCAAGAACGAAAGAATAGCTAGAATAGGTAGATATCTTCCTTAAGGAATGATTGGCGATCCGGGAAGACGGGGAGTTTTTGGCATGGCGTTCTGGGGATCAGGTTCCTGGTGGGCCGATGCTATTTTTGAACGGATACGTAGCTTTTTAGGGGACATGCATCCATGCCCGTTTCCCCATCAGACGACACCAACCTCCCGTTTATTCCTTCATATTTGATCCCCCAGACAATTAAAGAGTGGATAAACACTTGACGAAAATAATACTTTCGTTGACAAGACCCTTGACGATGAGCTATGTCATAATAATAATGGGCCAGAGCCTGGAGGTAGCCGTTTGTTCATGGCGTCTACTGACATGTGTGTGTCTCCATGTGAGCAGTTGAGTGCAGAAGGGTGATGACGACGACTCCTAGAGGGTTGACAGGGGTGGGAGACCCATTCGAGATGGATGTTATAGCCCGTTTGATTTGAAAGCAGTGAAGCACACGGAGTATGTATAGCTGAGTAGATTATGGTGAGGAACACAACGCACGCTTCATGAAGGAAAACGGGTAAAAAAGGACGTCAAGTTACCTACCTAATATACCAATTTGGAAGAGTCGGGAATGCCCCATTCATCACGTCGGGGCTCCTGTCGTGACAGGAACAACTGTACACTTGCATATAAAAACAATTCTTATGTATCATTCAGGGGACCGTGCAGAAACAGAAACAATAGATCGCCCCAAAAACTGGCATAGACACGCTCGTGGTCGAATCGGTTAGTGACATCTACCAAGACGAAACGCTGGCTCTATTATGTGGCTTTTTGACTGAAGTTCCATATCGGCACGGGGCAACCTTAAAAAAAAAAGTCGAAAGTCGTAGTAAACCTAACCCAGCTTCGAGCATGGTCTAGACGCGTCTGTATCAGTGTGGCCGCCTCCAACGGGCTGTCTGTTTCGGTTAGGTAGGTGGTCTTAGGCGGCTCTTTAGGTGAAGTTTTGGCGCATGTCACCCAAACGCACTCGACCTCAGCAGTGGCCTACCTTAAGGTACCCAGTCTGCTGGGGTAAGCACAGCCTCCATCCAGCACCACCGGATCCATGCAGGCAAATACGAGAAGACCTCACAAGTCTGCTAGCATTTCCTGACCCATCTTTCCATTCCATCCATGCATCTATCCATCCATCCATCCATCCATCTACCCATATTTTTCTTTGTCTGCCTGCCCTTGTCCCTTTATAAGTCTCACCTCCCGTCGGTGCTGTCACACAATCTTTACTCTCGTGACTCTATTCCCCTCCGTATTACCCACTCTCGCTTTTCTGTCTTTGTTATTCCTCTATCGTTTAAATTAACATTGTATCCCAGCTAAGCCTTGGCTCGTCGATCTCACTCTCGTTCACGCAACTCATTTGACATCGAACGACTCTATCCACTGCAGATACAGAAAAAGTCTTGTTATTCTTCGCCTCACGCCTATTTGTTCAGGTAGTCACAAACGACGATTTGACACAACTCTTGATCACGGATACCCGGATTCCTCACTTGGCTGTGTATCACTCTGGAAGTTCGCGTCAGCGGCCAGTTTAAAGCGCCATTACGCCTCCGTTCCCCTTCGTAGTTGTGAGCCAGGACGACAACCTCTACATACCTCAGCTGGCATATCCTGCCTACATACTTAGTCAACCTTTCTTTTCGCAAAACACTCCACAACCTCAGTCGCCATGTACACGACACGCCTTGTGAAGCTGCTAATGGTAGCTCTTGCCGTTGTCTGCGTCGCTCAGGCATCATGGATTGATCTCAACAAGATTCACTTGCGGGAACGTCGACTCGTCCGCAGAGCAAGCCCAAGCCAGTCCGGTGACTCTCAACCAAGCGCAACTGCACCAGACAGCAAGCCTTCAGCTACTCAGGCAGACTCTGCATCTGATCCTGCTCCTACTGATGCAGCCGACCCTACTTCGGATGACTCTGCCAAAACCGACGCTGAGGCTACTCAAGCTACTAATGAACAAACGAAACCATCTGCCACTGATGCTGAGCCTACCAACAACGATTCTGCAAAGACAACCGCCGCCGATCCCTCCCCCACGAACGCTTCTCCCACCAGCAAGCCCGCCGAGAAGTCTAGTGCTGCTGATAGCAAGCCCTCTGAGACAGCTGCTGCCACACAATCCGAGGCTACCGACAACGCCGAGTCATCAGCTTCTGCGACTGATGCCAAGACTGCTGCTCAGTCGACAGCCAACTCCCCAGCCACCACTAGCACATCCAGCAACAACCAGAACAGTGACGAGACCAGCAGCACCGCCAGCGAGAACAACGATGAGGCTTCCAGCACTGCCGCCGAGAAGAACACCCGTACTACCGCTAGACCTGTTACCTCTACGCACGTCGCCGTCGTCACAAGGACAAACAGCGATGGTAATCTTGAGACCATGACCACTACGAGTGTGTCTACGTCAACACCTGGTCTGAGCGATGGTGATGACGATGGAAGCTCTTCAGGCATGTCGGCCAAGACCCGCAACACAGTTATCGGAGTTGTTGTCGGTATTGGTGGTGCAATTGTTGTTGGTGCCCTTGGCCTTGTCGCATGGCGAATTTGGGGGCGCAAAAAGCACCAAGAAGAAGCTGATGGTCTCATGGACTTCAACGAGAACAATAGCCGTCCTAGCAGCAACGGTCCTTATCACAGCGTTGAGAAGACTGAGTACGGGAGTGTAGGGAGCTCAGGGCCTCAACGCAGCCCATTCCAATCCACGCTGGACACTTATCACCAGCCAACACCCGTCAACGCCTCGTCCAACTTTTAACGGCGGAGTCTCATATTTCCTTTGCATCATTGATAAAAAGCATTCTCTTTTCATTTATTTTTCACATTTTACACCATCCGTTTCGATGGATGTCATCAAGGTCATAGGCGTTTCGACATGAATATTTTTCATAGGGGAGTCATATAGAAAGTGTTGTACGAATTTGATAACGAAAGTCACGGCTGCAATCGGCTGAAGCAGCGTATATCCCTGGGTACCAGAACCTTGCGGTATTTGGGGCAATCATTGGCAGCATGGATGACCTGGTTCATGGTTCCAGTTTTTGAGTTGTCTGGGCTTGATCATGCTGCATATAAACAACTATACTTCTTCCCTCCCGCAGCCAAGCCAACCATCTGCTATGTAATGGGATTGTATGTAGAAACTCAATTAATAACATCTCAAGCCTGGCTTGTATAATGCGTTCTTGAAGTCAAGCATGAGTGAAGTGAACCTCTGTGAGTGTACTTGAAGCAGTGTTCCTGCAAACATGTTATGAGGTCGGTAATTGTTAATTTGACAGTGCTTTTATTATCTCCATTTAGGTTGATAGTAAGGGCTTTGTCGAAGGATAAGCACCACACTGAGAGCTTTGCTCTCCCACTACTCGGTCTGACCTTATGGACTTCATGTGGATTGCCCCAAGTTTCTGATGGGTACAAAGCATCGCGTTTCACGATAACAACAACGAAAACATCTCCACCTTCAAACTAGTCGAGGCCCATCCGAACATATTATATATTTTTGGCCGTACCTATCTAAATTCGGTGTTTGTGTAGGCAATGTATTTTGAATCACGGCTTAACAGCAACTGAATTTCGTGATGGAGGCGTAACAGTGTGACCGTTGGTTGAACGTCCGCTGCTTATACACCGTAAGTGTATCCTACATTCGGACCTTTCATTTGCGGTACATCCATCACCAAGAAAATCAGGCAAGGATGACAAAGAACGAGTACATTGAAAGGGCTCAGAGGTACTCTCAATATGATAATCATAAACACGCATTGGTACCAAACCGCATGTTGTATGATATAGGGTAAATGCACCAAACTTTGGCTGCGCCAGACTCAGCTCACTTTGAACCTAGTACAGAGCCCTTGTAGGCCTGAAGCGGAAAAGCCGGCAGCCCGGGTTCCTGAACTGGCATTCCAAAGGTTAACGACGGAGGCCCAAGCTAGCTCAAGGTACGGGCGGGTGCGGCCCCGACCTTTTTAAGGGTCCTAGTGGAGAGGTAAGAAAAAAGAAAGGGGCAAAAAATTGACTTTCGATTCCTTAAGATCTATCTCAGTGCGAGAAAGGAAAGTTTTAGAGCTAGACGGGCATGATTGTTAAACCTCTCATTCCGTTGGGTGATATCACGATGATAGTTACGAGGTAAGGTAGCATCATGAGTTGTCAAACCTGAACCAGACCTAAACTCCGGGGAAATGATTGACCTGGACTGATTCAATGCGAATCCACTTGTGCACTGGCCTATCCCAAGATGGGACTGTGACTGTGCAGGCATGTTCATCCTCGAACCATGGAAGAAGTAATGGAAGAATATCGGAACCCAGGTTCAACAGTGATGTCGCGTACTAATACAGCTGCTGGCGGCCAGTAATGCAATACCTGCTGCTTCAATTTGAAGGTAATAAGTCACAAGCAAATGAAAAGAAGCCTTAGTGCCAATGAAGCAGCCGCCAGTGCTCGATCAGTTGTCTTGCTGTACGATGCTAAGGTGCGGGTGGTGTTGAAACTATGTATGAAAATGATGGATGATACACCATCAAAGCGTAATTCATAATACAGACAAAGGTATTCCCTACCAATGGAACCCATCGTCTGTCGAGTTCATGGCTTTGAAATTCTTCCAAGATGCCAGGGGCCCTTGGCGAAATTACGTCGTGGCCAGTGCGGGTACCGACGAGAGCGGGTCTCATTACAGAATAAGGTAGCTCTCCTTTCCTTTGAAGATGTTCCTTGTGGGCAAGGCTACAGCGATTCTCCCAAGTGGCCAACTGTTCAGTGTCTGAATTGGATGATTTGCTGTCAATCCTTGTGCTCGCTCTACAGCGTCACCGAGAAGGAAAAGCTGGGCCAGCACACACACCCAAACTTGGAAGTGGTCGCCGACCACGCCAGGTGAAAGAAAAAACCACTGACACCACCTAGAGGCAGCTGCATGTGCAGGTACAGACAGATGGCACTCGACCCTCTCTTGACTCTACCTAGTCCAAGTTAGCATGAAGTTTTGAGCTGCCTTGTCCACTCATTATCAAACAAAGCTCTCAAGGGCTCATCTAATCTCATATCACGCCCCTCGAATGAGAGACGTCTTCAATTTGCTGTGTTGTTCCTCTCTGTCCACGCAACTTCTCCATCTTGTTCTTTTCCTCTTTCTTCCCGTTAATGCTGGCCGCCCAACTTCACAACTGACAATATTCCCAAAACCCCGATGTGTCCGGCCGGCATCATCTTTTTCTCATCCTTGCTGTCTTCTGGCCACTCTTTTTTTTCCTCATGAAGCTCTTTTCTTAGGTTCTCGATAGACACTTTTTTTTTCTATTACAGTATTTCGCGCGACACCCCTGGAAGCCAGTTTCCACACCCCGGAAATTTCCCACCTAAATAGCTCTCGAGGCAAACCGTCATTCCGTCCGCCCCCTTAAAGTTGGACAACGCGTCGCGTAGTATTCAGATAATTCTCGACCGTTAGGAAATATCGGCCACGATTACGGTTTCGCAAACCTGTGTCCCCTCCCTCAGGCCTTCGAGATCGGCTTTTCAACTGAGCGACCGACCTTGAGAGAAAGGACTGGCTCTATTTGAGACTCAGCTGCAGACATACTCTTGGTCTGCACTGATCTCCCTGGGTGAGTAAACCGAAACACATTTTCCTTATTTTGGTCTTGGACATGTATGAGCTGGCAGAACACACATTCATCTCCAGACGCCACTGCATAACTCACAGTTGCTGACCGGGTCCGCCACCAAACAAACAGGCCGCTGTAAAAACGTCTTCTACAACGTTGTCGACTGCTCCTCCTGGTGCATCCGCACAGGACGGTCACGGAGCCTCATACTCTCGATCCCGCCCTGCCTCACCGGCTTCTCCCACACTTTCGAATACGTCAACTGTTGACGGCGAAGAGGAGATCGAGTCTTCGCCAGTTCTTCCTCCGCTTCAAGCTCCTCGACTCCCAGAAAGAGCTTTACAATTTTTGAGGACACCACCTCCCGACGAAACTCAGTTTGGTACTGCCAGCTGGGGCTCTCCCTATCCCCAGTCAGATCGCAACCTTCGTCGTCAGAGCTCTGGAAGTGAAGCCTCGGACGACTCTCAAATTCATCACCTGGATATCGAGACTCCTTTCCTACGCCCAATTCCTGATCTACTACGTTCACAGTCCGACCCGCCAGGCTCTTCGCTGAGTGCTGCCGCCGCCGTCCTTGCGAATCGTGCTCGACGGCAGACTCGTGGCCTTACTGAGGATTGGATACGTACGCACACCACTGACGACCCAAACGAAGAGAGTCGGCACTGGTTTAGTGACGGAAGTGAGAGCGAGCACTCTTCAGTGAGCGGTTCTGAACCTGGCTGGTTGGAAGAGCGCGAAGCGCGCACTCCCCGACCCATCCAGAGAACAAGGGATCTGTCTCGAGAAGGATCTGGACACCATCCGCGGGCCAGATCTAGTATCGAGACTCTCCGCCCAGGAGATTCTCTCAGTCCCAAAACGGGACAGAACAGCAGTATGGCGACCTCCGAAGCCGCGCCAGTAACGCACGATGCGGCGAGCGACAGGTCTCAGGCCGCCTCCACCCCGGATGTACCTGTCGCAGAAAGTCCAAAGAAGCGTGTCCCTAGTGCTACTGCCAATGGGGAGCCAGCGCTGCCTGCAACACCGATGAAGGGCACTCAAAAACCTCTTCCCAAAGAACCAGCACCAACACCTCGACTAAAAAAGAAGGTACCATGGAGAGGGAAGAACATCATGGTTCTCATACCGCGAGACACTGAGCGAGGCCAATCTGGCCATGCGCCTATGCCCTTGCGTCAAGATGAGATAGAGAGAATGTTTTCATCATGGGAAGAGCTTGGATATGACATTTCAGGCTTTGACTTGGAAGTCGAGGGATATAAGGTTGAAGGCACAGCGGATTCTCAAACCCGAGATTCCTGGCCTGATTTTGATGAGGTGGTTAAAGAAAGGGAAGAACGCAGCTTCAAGGTTACCCTTCCCGATTTGAATGCCTGGAAAGATTATATGAATGAGCTCCAGGAAGCGAAGCTGCGAGCGCTTGGTGTATCTTTTGGTGACGATGAGCCCGAGAAACCTTCTGTCTCTCCTGCGACAACAGACCTCAGCCGCCAACCGTCCGCTCAGTATCCCCCTCTTCCATTTTCTCCTCCTCTACCCACCTCGTCGGCCTCAAGTGCCCATGGTATGCCGGGATTCCAACCAGGCCATTTCGTACGGCCCTCGACGCACAGTCCGGGTCTTTCCCACGGTGCCTCACCACTTTCTTTCGCTGGTATGCCAGGTAAATTCAACCCGCGGCAATCCATTTCGTTCCCTGCCAACAGCTCGCCCTTTGGGTTCCAACAACAATCTTCATCGGGTTGGCCAGGGCTCAACCGCCATGATTCCCCTTCTCTCATGGGCATGATATCTCCTCAATCCCCCTTCGGAGCAGAGAGTCCTGCTACCGTGAATCTGCATCAGCGTCACCAGTCTCTACAATATCCTATGCTACCCCATCAGCAATTCTCATATTTGCAGCCTGCTCGAAACTCACCTCGCCTGCAAGAGGTCCGCGAAGACGAGGAAGAACCTGCAAGCAAGAGCCCGTCAAGGACACCCGAGCCTCCTCAGCAACAGAACACCGATACGCTCCAGGCCGAGATTGATGATGCGGAGTACCACTTGGAAGAGCAGCTTCGCAATGAACTGGAGCACGAGGATTACAACCCCCAACCTCAAAACGAGCAACCTGCTACCCTCCCAGATCCGTTTGTCCCAGCTCATGGTCACCAAGCATCTGGTCAATTCACAGTCCAGGAACGATTCGCCAGTGAACAATCTAAACCCCTGGTTCTGCATCATCCTCGACCTCACAGCCGCGGCCACTCTCTATCACAGGGTTACTTCCGTGATCACAATGAGAATAGCGTTACCGCTGATGAGAGCAATCTCACCAAGTTCAGCAGCTTGAATGAAATCCCCGAATCCCACAAACCTGAAGATGCTTACGAGATTGAGACCAACCCCAGTAATTTGGGCACACCTGTCCAAGAGTTTGATTTCCCTGGATTCGGTCACCAGAAGAACTTCTCAACCGCTAGCAACCCATGGAACGATGCTGGCTCAGTTGATAGCGGGAATAAGATGGATCGACGCTCCAGTCATGCCAGCAAACCTTCGCTGTCAAAGCTTAATGTGCAAGCACCTGAATTCAAGTTCAACCCCACGAGTTCCTTCACTCCTGGCCAGTTTGACTTTGGCAGCAAGAACAATACCTTCCAACCTGGTGCCAGTAGCTTTGAACCAGCGGCCAGTACGTTCCAGCCTGGTATAGGAAGTTTCCAACCCGGCGTGACCAGCTTTCAACCCGGCGCGAGTGCTTTCAGACCTGGTGCTAGTAGCTTCCAACCAACTGCTAGCACCTTCCAGCCTACGGCGAGCACCTTTGAACCTGGCAAATTTCAGGGTGCCAGTTTTCAGGCATCTGGATTCCAGCCCTCAGTGTTCCAGGCGAATACTCACATTTCTGATACGAACATGTTTACGTCGCCTCCTGCGAAACAGCCTACACATGTTACACCAGCCAAAATCAACGTCAATGCGCCGTCTTTCTCGCCAGGCGAAAGTTCTTTTAGCTTTTCAACGTCAGGCCCTAAATTCAACGTTGCTGCACCTACGTTCACCCCCCACTCTAACGCATTCACAAGTCCAACCAGCCAGGGCCATGGCAGCATCTTTGGAAGCATTGACCTTTCTTCGAGTGACATTCAATCGAACAAGAAGTCAAAGGCTATCCCCATCAGGAGACCGTCCAGTCAATCATCTACTAGGGCGGATGAAGCTGAGCAGCAGTTTGATGTTGACGGTCGACCTCTAGCTGATGAGAACAGAGTTAAGCGAGCACGTAGCTCTGCACCTGGCGGTGATGATGTGCCATTGTTTGCTGAACAACCTACTCAGACCGATGGGTCAGCCGAAGAAACTCAGGAAGCCACACAAGATGACCATATTCTCCCTGCTGACACGTCAATGTCCTCTATTGTCACCTCGGACCAGATCGACACCAAGGCTACTACAGCCGCTCCGTCTGCAGCGCCTTCCGTTACGTCCACAAACGAGAATAATAACTGGAAACCATTCGAGTTTGATTCCAACCAGGATATTCAGAACTTTAACGATGCTCGACCATTTGGTGAAGACAACTTCAAGCACGAGCACAAGAAGACTCTCTCTGCCGCTGCGGAACCCTTTCAACCTGGTGCGAATTCTTATGGAGAAACTACCCAAACTGAGAACGAAGAAGAATCGGACGCCTCTCCCGTGGCCAGCCCTATGCCAGCCCGTGCTCCTTCTGGGATTAGTGCTTCTCGTCTCATCGGCAGCCAGCCTCCACCGAGAACTGTTTCTAAGGGGCTTGGTGCTTCACGGTTTGCTGATCCTCCTAAGCCTGCTAAGGGTCTCGCTGCATCCCGATTCGCTGGCAGCCCAACTCCCGGCGAGAAGCCTCTTCCCCCTCCACCCGTTGAAGACAATGTCGTTGAATCAGTGGAGCAGGAGCCTAAACCTGAGCTCTCTGCTACTGTAACGCATCCCGCTGGTCGTGGCAACAATGAGCCTACCTTTGAGGAGATCGACGCTGTTATGGATCAATTCTTCGATGATCCTACGATGGGCGTCAACAAGACTGGCGAAAATTCACAGTGGCAGCAATCTAGCCCAGTTCGCAATCTTGCATCTATGGCTAACTCATCTCCTTACAAATTGGAACCTGCTGTCGATCAGTATAATCGTGATGAAGCGAGTTTGACGCCTCGGGACTACCACCCGCTTTCCGACGCTTCTGCGCAGCCGGTACCAAGCACTGAGCTAGAAGATCCATTCCTGGATCCTCCTGGAACATTGATCACTGCCGATGGTGCTGATGCTGTTGACGGCGAGAGCCTGCCAGCTAGTGACTGGGAGGCTGCCTTTACTGATGACGAGCATGACAAACTGGAGAGCCGAGCACAATTCTTCGATGGACGTGTCAATGAAGTTGTTGGAAATCTATTGGCCTCACGCCTGGAGCCCTTGGAGAAGACACTCTTCTCCATTCAGCAGGTCTTGGCGACCCGAGCTCGACGTACACCTTCTTCCCGACGCGACATGCGTAGCGTCTCTGCCGAACTCCAGCAGAGCGATGCCGATGATGAGGATGAAGAACCCATTGTTCGTCGTTCGATGAGTCCTCGACGGGACAGACGTCTGGACCAGATTCGGATTGCTGTTATGGAGGGTCTTCAGGCTCAGCAACGCAGTAAGCTTGAGGCCTCACCTGCCCCCCCTTCTGCACCAGCCAGTTCGGAAGCACCGGCCACTGCTATCCTTGAGGCCCTCGAAGGGCTAAAGCAGGAGATTACCAACAACGCAAACCGTGATAATGGTCTGAAGAAGATGATCCAAGAAGCCATCGAGGCACGCATCCCTGCTGCCCCCAAGTCTGAGGAGATAGAGAACCCTAAAGTCACTGAGCTTCAGGAAAAGATTACCGATCTTGAGCAGCGTCTCTACTTTGAACAGACTAAGGTTGAGAATGAGGTCTCCGAACGTCGGGCGGCTGAGGACTTGGCGTCTGAACTCATGCGCAAGCTTCAAACAGCCGAGACTCGCATTGAGGTTGAGATCATCAACCGCAGCGTTTTCGATCAGCGCGTAGCTGACTTGGAGGAGAGACTTCGGGGAGCTGAAGAACTCAGCGAGGAATCAGTTGTTGCTCGCCGTGCTGCTGAGGATAAACTTACTGAAGCCCGTGTTCAGCGTGAGATTGCTGGCGAAGAGGTGGTCCGTCTGCGCGAGCTGGTCGAGCAAAGAGATCATAAGCTGCGTTCCCTCGAGCAGGCAAACAGCAAGACTGCTATGCGCATTGCCCTCTTGGAGGCTGCTCAGAACAACGCCACCCAGGCTCAGCACGAGGCAGTTGCTAAGTGCAAGGGTATGGAAGTTGAGCTCAAGGATGTTCGACAAGACAACCACCACTGGCGTGCAGAGGCCGAGCGATATGATGAGTCTGCTCGACAGAAGGGCGCCGAGTTAATCCGTGCTCTCGAAGACAACCAGCATATGCAGAAATCTTTAACTACTCTTACGACACAACTTGAGGAGAATGAACGTGTTCGCGAAATGTGGCGCGGCAAGTTTGTCTCTCTTCAAGAAGACATGGGACGGGCCGCTCGGGAGATTGCAGAAGACAACGCTCGCCGTATCAAGAAGGATCAGGCTATGCTTGCCAGACAGGAGGTTTTAGACGCTCGTCTACAGGCTGAGGCTAAGACCCGAGAGCGCTTGGAGATCGAGATGGAGCGTCTGCAGTCTAACGAGCGAGCCGGTATGCGTGCAACTAATGAGTGTGCTCGTCTTGAAGGCATTATTGGCGAGCTGAAGACAGAGAACCACAAACTCGAGCAGAAGGCTCTGCGTTACCAGCGCGAGTTTGAAGAAGCTCGTGAGTCTGGTTTGAGTGAAGTTAAGCGGACCCGTATGGCCCTGCAGACCGAAATCGACGCCGCCAATAACCAAGTCAACTATATCCGCGAGGAGCTCGAGGAGCATAATTCTAAGCTTCGCGCTGAGCTTGATAATGTCAGACTCGAAGTCGATACAGCCAAGGCCCAGAATGAGATGCTTCTAGAAGAGGCTGAGAACAGCAAGACAGCTGAAATTGAAGAGCTTACGCGAAAGCACCAGAATGAAATTGAGGATCTCCAGACACGATACGAGCGCAGGGTCCACAACGCTCAGGAAGATGCTCACAAAGCCGAACAACACCTTCTGGAGCGACTTAGCCTGTCTACATCCAAGACCGAGCATCTTCAGGATCGTATATTACACCTTGAAGATAAGCTAGAGATTGCCAAACAGGCTGCTGCTGCTGCGGCTCAAGCTGCCAAATCCGCCGGAGCTGATATAAATATCGCTGTTGCCCAGCCTAGACAGGCATCACGGGATCTTGAACCTCCTGAGAGGATTTCTCCTCAGGCTCTTCGTGAATCTATCATGGTTCTCCAGGAGCAACTTCAGGCCCGCGAGCAACGCATTGAGGAGCTTGAACACTCCTTGTCGAAGATGGATCCTGACGCTTCCACAAAGATTACTAAACGCGATGATGAAATTACTTGGTTGCGTGAGCTTCTCGCGGTCAGGCACGAGAACCTGCAGGACATTATTGCCGCCCTGCAGAGTGATCGTTTCGACCGTGATGCAGTGAAGGATGCGGCGATTAGACTCAAGGCCAACCTCCAAATGGAGGAACAGGAACGAGAGAGAGCCATGAACGGTGGTTCTGCCATCAACCTCCCAAACATCGCTCAGACAATTCAGAACGCTACGCCGCGCGTGGCACAAACAATCGGCCCTCTGGCGGCTGCTTGGGGCAACTGGCGAAAGGGGAACCGCAGCCAACCATCCCTCAGTAGCCTATCTGGCGTCCTCAGTTCGCCAGCACCTCGACGAAACGCCACGCCATCGCGTAGCAACTCGACCTCCCAAAACAACTCGCTGGGTGGCCTTATGACACCTCCCGCTTCTAGCCTTCGTCAAACACCTCCAGAAGACAACAAGCCTCAGCCTACCGCTTTTGCCAGCACTGGCCGCCGCTTTCCATCACAAAGCTATGGTTCTGCACGAGCACGAGGGGCTTCAAACACCTCACGCCGAGCAGAGCCGACTGTTGTGACGCCACCGCCTAGGGAGTCGGAAGATGAGCCCATGACTCCCCCAATGATGCGAACTAGTGGCTACGATTCGGACGCTCAGCCTGGAGATTTTGACGATAACGATTTCTTTGAAGACTGAACGGATTCGAAGACGTATCGGCTTAAGCAGGGAATACTCCGTCATGATTATTTATATTAATTATTTCCTTTGTCAAAATCATCAACTACGGCCGATGCATACATATATGCGGTTCACATTATTACACTAGTTTCACCAAGACTGCGAACCTAGAAAGATACCCCCTTTTGGATTGATGTTTATGCTACACAGATTGGGATTATTTGTTCCTTTATTTTCATGGAGTCTTTTCTTTGTCTCGCATTGTTCAACTTCATGATGCAGCTCGTGTTTTTGAGGAAGACTGGTTAATGAAGAGGGTGGCCAAACCTATACAAGAAAAAGGACTAAAAAACGACGGCTGAAAAATGATAGTGGAACAACAAGTTTTGTTATTCTAGTTATTCTACTCACTGTCGTTTGCATAGCGGTGTGATGGACGTCAATTTGGCGCGGTACAGCATGGAAGACGATTGCTCGTTGTACATAATTATAATCTACACTCAAATGAATTGTTAAACAGATGCAACAAATTGGAATGACGTCCTGCCGTTATAAAGATGCCGGCACACTTGTTTTGAACCAGACTACAATCATCAGCTGCATAGTGGGAATCCTT
This sequence comes from Fusarium sp. NRRL 25184, assembly GCA_013755755.1. Classification (NCBI taxonomy): domain Eukaryota; kingdom Fungi; phylum Ascomycota; class Sordariomycetes; order Hypocreales; family Nectriaceae; genus Fusarium; species Fusarium sp. NRRL 25184. The sequence continues at coordinate 22,693 of JABSSZ010001121.1, forward strand.
CTCTTGTTAACGTTATGCGACATATAGCTATTAGAATCAACGAACAACCCCCACGATGTCCAAGACTACGGTGATTTTCTTTTTCAGTGGTTACTGAGAAGCTTCTCTACCGCCCATTTCACCGAGAAATTCCGCAGGTCTGAATAGTGCTGACCAACACCGACAAAAAGTACAGGGACATTTGTCGCGTGAACAAGACTAACAAGAGTGCCGACCATGTCACCAACAGTGTCACACTTGGAGATAATAAAGCCATCAAGTGTGCGGACAGCACCAAAAGCAGCGTTGAAGTTGCGTGCTTGAGCGACTGAGTCAGTACCTACAAGAGCCTGAGGATGAAATTAGTTAATGCAGAAACGGGCTTCAAAGAACGGATGACGTACCTCGCCAACCATGAGGATCTTGTCAGGTTGAGCAAACTTGGCAAATTTCTCAAGAGAAGACATAAGACGCTGATCGTTGTGTCTTCTACCAGCCGTATCAATGAGAACGACGTCGTAGCCCTCGTGCGCAGCATGGGTCACGGCATCCTTTGCAACAGTAGCAGCATCCTTGCCATAGCCTTTCTGGTAGAGCTCAACGCGACCGCCTTCACGAGCTGTCAACTCCTTGAGGTTGCGGACGTGAACAGCAAGTTGCTCAACAGCGCCAGAGCGGAAAGTGTCACCAGCGGCGATGAGAACCTTGTACTTATTCTGGAGGAGGAAGAAGCAAATTTTGGAGAGGTTGGTGGACTTTCCTACACCATTGACGCCCACAATTGACATGACATAGGGACGAGCCTTGCGCAGAGATGTCACGGGGGGGGCCGTGATAGCGTCAATTTCGCGAAGAAGGTCGAGGGATGATGTTGGGGTAAGCATCTTTGTGAGCGAGGCCTCCATGGCGGCTTGGATTCTGGCATTAATACCTGCGGAACTGGTCAGAATGGAGTCAACAGGACATGATAAGGGCCAGTGAACGTACTCTCGAAACTGCCAGTTTTGACACCAAGCAATTCCTTCTCAACACCTTCGCATAGCCGGACAGCAGCCTCTCGTGCTACGTTCTTCTGAAGCAAGTGCTCTTCCATACCCTTCATAGCCTTGTCGAGATCCTCTTTAGTCAATGTCTTGCCTCCAACAACGTTGCGGAAAAGACCGCTAATAGCGCTGACGCCTGACCCCAAGAGGCCAGATCTGGTTTGTGTCTTTGCTCCCGCTGCCTTCTCTGCTTCTGAAGCTAGGATCTCATGCACCTCATCACCAAGATCCTTGAGCACGAACTTGCCCTTTGATGTTGAGCCCCATGTGTTGGAGTCAATCTCATCAACAGCTGATGATCGCCCCATGGCCTCAACCTCAGAGTCACTGGTAGCATGCGCCTTTGCGGAATAGTCAAGCTGGACATCGTCTTCCTCATCGGCGAAGCCATCGGCGTCCCATTTGCGCCCCTTCTTGACGACTACCTTCTTCTTTCGCGGCGCTTCGTCGCCGGAAGACACCGGAGCTGAAGTCTGGTTCTTCGCTTTGCGCGCTCGGCGAGAAATCTTTGCGATAGGACCACCCTTTGCGACAAGGAGGTGGTTATTCGGTGTTCCAGGTCGCGATCCGTTCGGCGTCAAAGCGGGGGTTGACTCGTCGGCTGAAAGGGCATCCTGAGGCCCATTGAGGTGGCGCCCTCGGTATGTTAGACCTGGCGCAACCGGAGGGTTGTCGCCAGTGTTTCTTGAGATGATTTCTTCTTCTAATGGGACTGCGCCAGCCGTGATGGTAGTAGAGGGAACCTTAGTGCTAGTCTGGTCAAGCTCCTCGAGTTGTATGTCGAAGTATTCATCGAAGGCGTGGCATTCGACGAGGGTAGTATGCGGCTTGGTCAATTGTTCACCGTAGAGCTTGACGAAGATAGTCTTGATGTTATCAACGAGCTTGTCGACCCATGAGAGGTGGAGGAGGGATCGGTAGACGGCCTAAAGAGGGAGTGGAGACGTCAGCGCCGAGGATCGGGGGAGAAGCCATCATGACAAGTAAGACTGAGGCAGGACTCACGACGAAGATAACGCCCAATTCCTTAACCAGAGTCCATTTGAGAGTATGTTGATCGCTCTTGTAGGGAGTGTTGGCAGCCGCGGACCTTGAGTCGCTGAGAGCAATAGCGCCACTCTTCTCCTCGATAAAAGTGTCTGCGATGAAGTTGTTGATGATGGAAGGGTTTATGGGAGTATAAGTGCGTGACCAAACGACCACGCCCGAGGTGGTTAATATTTCGAAGGAATCTAACATTTTGCGAGTATCTCTTTTGGACGTCTAGACAAGAGGAACGATGATGCTGGTGGGAGAATTAAGGCGCAAGCAAACGGGGAGGCGAATGTTCGTTGGTAGATGTGGCTGCTGTTAAGCACAGAGTGGGAGCCCAGACTAATGGGTAATAAGTCTAGTAAAAGATAAGATAAAACCGCTGCACATAAAAAATAAAGGACAGGGACTCAACCCGGGCTCGCCGTTTGGGCCTAGGCCTTTCTTGGGAAAGAAAATCCAACCCTAGGAGCAGTCAAGTTACGATCAATTGAGAGTACGGAGGTGAACATGACAATATGAATCAGGTCAACTGAGAATATCTTGTTTTCACTATGTAATGATAATCTCGTCTTAATAAACTCAAGCATCTCTGCCTCCACGATGAATTAGATATCGAAACAATCACGTGTTCCTTCTAACTCAGGTAGAAAGAAACAGGGGCTGACGTTGAGCTCCCTAAAGTACCTAACTGTGGCAGTGGAGGTTGCCAGGCTGGAGCTCTCCATGATGCTAGCGCCCAATCAGACGAAATCGACACATTTCCTGAACTTGACCTACCAGAAACTGAACAAACACCAGCTTTACGTTTAATCTCGTCATCAGTCATCACCAACTCACCTAAACTCAACTCGAGACCTCGAAAGGCCGCAGAAAAGCAGAATAATACCCAGCGCATAAAGAACACGCACTCCCATCCGTCATGCAGCGAGCGACATACGCGCAGTCGCCTCCCCTTCACCATCCAGTTCCTCAGCATGTGTCGACCGTCCCTCAATTAAGATCGCCGCCTCCCCCTCCAGGCTCCGCGCAATCACAGCAAGGCTACGCTGCCAACGCGGGAGGAAATCCATATCAGCAGCAGGGAGGCACCAGCGGCAACGTCTTTGGCCAGTATGGCAACTTCATGAACGACCCTACAGCGCAGGTGGCGGCGCAGTTTGGACAGACGGCCTTTAAGCATGGACAGGAATATATGGAGCAGAACGTGAGTCCTACCAGCAACACGGTGGTCTTTGTGGCACCTGGTACTAACTGCCGCGATAGTTTGGTCGCTACGTCAATGTCTCTGCCCTCAAGCATTACTTCAATGTCTCCAACTCATACGTCGTCAATAAACTCTTCCTCGTCCTTTTCCCCTGGAGGCACAAGCCTTGGTCTCGCAAGCAGGCTGTTGGGCAGAATGGACAAGAGGGCTGGTATTTACCCCCGCGAGACGACATCAACAGTCCCGATATGTACATTCCAGGTGTGTAATGCAAGGTTGGAAACCGTCAGAGTTGAACGAGTTGGCTAATTGTAGTACAGTTATGGCACTTGTGACATACATTCTCCTCTCGACGCTGATCGCTGGTCTAAACAACCAATTCCAACCAGAGCTTCTTGGAAAGACAGCTACAGTTAGTCTAATTGTTGTCATCGTTGAGATCTTCTTCTTGAAGCTGGGATGCTACCTTCTGAGCATCTCCAGCCAATCCCAACTCCTTGACTTGATTGCCTATTCTGGGTACAAGTTTGTCGGAATTATTGTCACGATTGTCGTTGCCGAGATCCTCAACGGCGGCAAGGGTACCGGTGGCTGGGTTGGCTGGTTGGTCTTTTTCTACACCTACCTTGCAAACTCGCTCTTTTTGGTAAGTTGCATGATTAGTTGGCAATGCAAACATACACCTGCTAACTCTTGGCTTAGATGCGATCACTCAAGTACGTCCTCCTGCCCGAAACATCTGCCGGCTCTAGCGGGCCAATGCAGACGGACTCACGGGCGAAACGCAGCCAACGCACAAAATTTCTATTCATCTACTCCTACTTTGTGCAGCTCTTCTTCATGTGGCTTCTCACCAGGGCATAATGAGTGATAGCTCACAAGTGAATCACTTGTTGTGCCTAGGATATCTGCATTGGACTCAAAGGGGCTTAGAGACATCTGGCAAATATAAACATTAGTCAACGAACAATGGGGCGGAGACGGTAATGAGGGATGACTGGGGATGTATGATAACAGCTTGATCTGAACGACGAAGCATAACAAACGTCAATGATTTAATTTATTCAACCACGAGCTATAGATTTCAATGATATTTGCCTAAAGTCACTCCATGACTACTCACCTGCAGCACATGCGTGTCTAGTAAAGTAAGTGTGTAGTTGATATTAACCAATCACACATGGCTCACATCAAACTACATCTCTCTCCACACATCTCTTGAATGAATCATTCATGTCCCTGTCTCTCTTGTTTCATTGAAAAATACACCGCTTTCACGAGCTGCTCTTGTTACGTATACAATCCAACTTGAGTGACCGAAAACAACCCAGCACTCTCAATACTTGGGTAGAGTGTCCTCAGAAATCTTGGCTCGCCTATCTTAGCGCCGATCCCACTGTCTCAACTTAACACGTCTCTATTCTTATCAAATCTTCAACATCGTCTTCTCTTCCATTCACACAACCCCCTGAGTTTTCGTACAATAATAACAAAAATGGACTACCCTCCCGTGGTTATGGCCACAATTCAGAGTGCTGCTTTGGGCGGCATCGCCAATATCTTGGCTCAAGGCATCTCGGCCTACAGAGCTGGGGTAAATCTGGTATTTACATACGCCTTGAGATGTTCGAATGCTGTTATTGACTATCTTCATCTCAGAACAATATTGTGATAGACTGGGTTCCCGTGTTTCAATTCATCCTCTTCAACGTTATTTGTACACCACCCAACTTCTACTGGTATGACCTTTCTTCCCTTTGGAACCCTCAGACTGACACGTCCCAGGCAAGATTTTCTTGAATCGACATTTCCCGCTCATCCTGATAATGTCCCTAAAGCTAAGGACTCCAAGGATGCTAAAAAGACTCAACCCAAGCTTTCTATACGGAACACCCTTATCAAGTTCTTTCTCGACCAGTCTGTTGGTGCTGCTGTGAATACCCTGCTCTTTAGCACGTACACCCATGCCCTACGTTCAGCTATACAACCCGCTCCCGCCATCACCAGTTTCACCAAGGCCATCACGTATTGGACTTCGCCAGGCACTCTGGACTTTGGACGCGTTGATTGGACAGCCGTTTGGGAGGCCGCCAAGGTCGATTTTGCTCCCCTTATATTCGCCGGCTGGAAACTGTGGCCTGCTGTCAGTATCGTCAACTTTGCTGCTATCAAGACCGTTGAGGGACGCAACCTCGTAGGTGCATTGGCTGGTGTTGTGTGGGGAATTTATATGAGTCTAGTTGCTGCACAGTAAACTATAGCGATATAGGCTTCAGCAGTAGACTCTGGTTAAGCCGAAGCATGTAGGCAGACAGACAACAGCTCAGACGAGTATATACGGGATACCGAGAAATCCTCGGTGGGTGGTTTTGGTCTAGACGGAGGCGGCAGAGCATGAGCGTGCACGCAACCTTGAAACCTGAATAAAACTTGCTGTATATTTGGTCGCTATTCATTCTTCACGCTTGCATATCAAATTCCCAACCTCAAGCCTTCAAATACCTCAAACTACTCACTGACAGAACTTCCCGCAGTCATGCCAATTTCAGAGGGTCAGAGTGTGCTTACGATGATACATTCTCGACTTTTTAATCGAATAGTGATTCGCAAACCGAACAAGAGGAGTCGCTGGCAGATTCAAACAAATCTTCCTCATAAAAGTCCTCGAGAGGCACAAATTGCCCAGTTAGAGGATTGTGCCGAGGAGAGGTTGTGTCTGTAACATCGCGAGGTGATGACCCTCCAACCGTATGGTTGTAGCTGGACCGTGGCCTTAAAACACCACTGGCACTTGCACTGCCAGTACGTCCCTGGGAAGTGAATACTCGGCCACCTGGAGTTGGGTCGAAAATGGCTGCTTGACCATCGGTATTGATCTCAATGGCCTCAAATGGACGGCTAGACCGGTCAAGTATACTCGAGGGTATTGGCGCGACCAGACGGTTTGTATCGTCTACTTTCGAGTTCTTTAATAGATCGGACATGGGGGATGGCGGGTGTTCTGCCGTGCTTTCGATCTGCTTGGCTGGTCTCGGTCTCATGAGCCAATCTGGGTCTGGTGCCGTGGCAAAGACACCAAACTTTGTGAAGAGTTTGTCGACAACTTGATACCAATATATAAGCCAGGACCGCATCTTCTAGATGTATTCTTCAGTTTGCTCGGGCTGTAACATTGTGCAGGAAAAGTTGTAGATGAGTGCCAGTACCTATCTGATATCCTTGGGTAAGTGTTGGCGAGCTTGGATGATGCATGACCATTCACGAGCTGCCTCGAAAACCGCATCGCTATCGTGTTCAATAGCGCGCAATGGTCTGAAGATGCGAAGGTGATCAATATTCTCACAGCATGGCTGGTAAGCCCGAAGGCCATCGAGTGTTATGAACTCCAATAGAAACATAGTCGGTATGCGAGGATGTTCAATCAAAGTAGCTGACAACCCACGGTAAGTCATATGTGTAGAAGGTATAGCATCGTGTTTGGCCATGTCCAGAAAGATGTTAGAATTCGGCATGTCGACAACCCCATCGAGAGTATAGTTGTTTGCATTTGTAGGTGATCCCATGTTCTCATCTGTCATTAGAGGAAGTTCGATTGCGGAAGCCTTGAGGTCTTGTGGGTGGATCCAAAAGGCAGAAGAATGCCCGTGGAAGAAAACGGCAGCACAATCTCCACAGAAAGGCTGAACAACAGGCTGAGTTGTCCATATAGCATGATGGCATTCATGGACGGGGCAGAAGTACTATGCCTGTCGCGCAGTTAAAAGGCCCTTGTGAGACAAAAGATGGCGCTCACGGACATCGTGAGTGTCGATAGTGATGCTGAAGCACTTGCACATTGCGATAGAATGAAAGTGAAAGACGATGATTGAAAGGATTTTCCGTGAGCTAGTTAGTGCTGGTCGTGCAATCGAAAAGACGGTGGTAATCAACTTCAGAATGATAAATGAGAGATATTTCTCAATGGAGTCGTAAAGTTGAAGTGAAGAATAGGTACCCAGGCAGTTGGATGGTGTCATACAAAAACCACTATGCCAATAGGCCTAAAAACGTAGAGCCCCAAGTGTAGGGGCCCAAGGCAACAGGGCTTATATTCTGTTCAACAGGTGGATGCGATATCCACTACCTCAGGCTTGGAAGGATTGGTGGTGTCAAGCAGGAACCAGTGACGCCCATCGGACAATTAATACAGCCCCAGGAGCCAGGTTGTTGGGCCAGGCACCTGCTTGATACTCATGACACTCACTGTACCTGCTCTAAAGGCGCCACACAGAAGCCATCGTGGAGTCTTACCTCAAGCAAGGTGCCTATCGATTGAGAGATAGTTGCCAAGGCACCATTAATTAAACTGTAAGGCGAGATCTGATTAGGATTACCAAGAGATCTTGCCAAGGGTTTTTGACAGGTCAAGCCCCGAGACTGCTGAATATGTTAACTTAGGTAGGTAGGTACCTTGATGTTAGGTATGCTAGTCCGCTGACTTGCCAAGGATTGGAAGCGATCGCCACTCGTATTGACAAGGCCAGAGACTCTGCCTACCATGAAATTTACATCTCTGCCCTAGTGTTGTACGTGTCTCTGCTGCAAATTTAGCAACTCAACAACTGGAATATGTAGCATTCATCCATGGAACCTTCGCGTCTGTGGTGGGCCAGGTAATCGCGGACTTCCCCTACCTACTAACTTGAGATACCAGCATTTCTTAGCAGCGGCCAAGTCCAACTTGGGACTGGGACTGGAGCTTGTTGACTAGTACGGTACCGAGAGCTTGGTGAGTTCGGGAGATGCGCAAGCACCCGAGTGCGAGCCAAACTCAAACAGGTAGGATAAGCAATGTGCACGAGGATGACAGTTGTCACCCGAAAAGCTAGTAAACTCACTCACCATCCATCATAGATCGATCGGTTTGATGCCCATGCCATGTGAGACAAATTCCGAGATCGGTGGGGGTAGGCATACCAAGGCGTCGGCTGCGCATATCGCAACGTGCCTCTGAGTTAATATCCCGATCTCAAATTCGCCCGATACGAAGATGGCTTCCAACACGGACGGCCCGTGGCTGTAATGCTCTTAGCGCTATTGTAAGGATGGTAGGTAGGTAGGTAGGTAGTTTTGCCTTCATGAGCTGCATGCCGTGGTGTTGCACCATACGCACATAGTTCCGTTTTGTATCAAAAAACACATACCTAGTGTCGACGCAGCGAATCAGATATCGCAGTTAGCGAGGTGCAGTTGCATGCTCTTCGGCTATCCTCATCCTCAAGTTGGCATTATCCATCTTGCAATTGCAATGCATGCTGCCTCTTCTGATGCGTATTCTGATAATCGACATTGTCTTTGTTGCGATGGCAGGTAGGTCTTCAAATTGGGAGCGTTTTAATTCATTACACTCAACTTGACAATACTGTGCTTGGCTGAATCCTTTAAACAGTCACGGACCAGGATCCTCTCCATGGGGGTTTTGTCTCTTCGAATTTCTCCTAGAAAATTCGCTCAGCTGAAACATCTCGAGTCATGGCACCGGCAACTTTCACTTTCGGTCACTTTCGACACCATCTCCTAGACATTGCCATCCCAAACAATATACGGTATGTCAGATAATGTGTTCCATTTCGGGGATGGCTTCTCTTTCTCCTTCTGTTTTTGCCCATGGCGCCTCGTTCAATGATGCTGGTTTTCATAGGCCACCGGAGCAATTATTACTTAGCCTCTCTAACCCCAGCCCCCATCTCTACATGATCTCCAGTAGAGTGCATGGCGTGTCTTAGCGTGTGTGGTCTGTAAGGGGTTTATTTCAGGCGAGTCTGAAGAACTACGGTGAGGTCTTCCTGATCTATTTGCAGAACCAGACTGATATTTTTGATTGAGAGTTTCAGTATCGCATAGGTGGCTCTTATTCAGTGTCATATGAGTAAGAAGAAATCGAAGCTTGATTTAGAACTTGTAATCCAGGAATTCACCGGCAGCCAAGAACCAAGAAGCAGGTACTGTAGTGGAGACAGCCACTAAAATGACCGTTCATCTTTTTGGTAAAAAAGCCACTAAGTTTTGTCATTCATCATTCATCACCCACTAACAAACCCGTCCATCCACTCAGGCTTCTTCTGTAGCATGGCGCAAGGCATAGGATACCCCACCGACGCACATTACAGGCTTACAGTAGATCCCCAATCCTAGCACCTGCCTGGCGCTGGCGACTCAGAACCTCCCGTCCCGTACCAACCAAGGCCAGCATAACACGCCCATGCCCATTCAATTTCTTCCTGACCAAGACAAGACGATGGCTTCATATTCTTCTTTAGGCTGAACGGACCCGAGCCTTTCTTTTTGCTTCTAATTGCACGTCACTGATCGCGTGCGATTTCGACGACCTTGATCAGCACTGAGATCCTACCTCGAGGCCCCTCCAGCTTGCGACTGCAATGACGACACAAAATACGACCAATACCTCACCTCTCTCTCGATCTTAGGGCGCTCGTCGTCCGCTTTCTCAGTAGCTGCTGGGCATTGTCGACTTCCGCTAGCCCTCGCAATCTCATCGTTCGGGATTTGGCATGAACGAACTGCTCAATGCCGCCTCCAGCTCTTCAACACCTCGGTCTTATCGACCTCGTCGCTTCTGACCCTCGACCAACATTCGTCGTTGCATTACCCGAGCAGACACCCTCCAAGATATCCCACTATTCAGCCGACATTCTGTATCGAAACCCTGCCTTACAAAACTCTTATACACTCGACCACTCCATTGCCTCTATCCCTCAAGATGTTTCCCACTCGCAGTTCTGGAATTGGGTCACCAGCCCGCCATCTGCGCCGACGTCTCGAACAGATGCCACAGGTCCTGCACCAACAAATACGCAACACTCACTTCCATATCTTGGTGTTTACTGGACACGAAGCATAGTTCTAGGTCAATGGGTGGTGATGAGTGGGAATGAAACGCCTCCTTCGTCAGAGCCCCCGCGCAAAGTTCGAATAGAGGGAAAGGAAGGCGAGACAACTCGAAAATATCCCCAAAAATCGCCACTGGACAATGCGCGTTTACCATCCCGAAGAAAATCGGAGAGCAAAACTCCATTGCTTTATCGCGATGAATTAAACCCAGGACTTATGATTCCTGTCTCCGACTCCGAGGCAGAGCCATTTCTTGACGTGGTTCAAAATGTTGATTGGGAGTCGACATCTCTGGGCCCCATGTCAGATTGGCCCGCTCAACTTCAGCATACATTTAATCAACTCGTCTCAGATTCGCGACCAGTAGCACTCTATTGGGGTCCTGAGTTCGTCACGATCTACAATGAAGCCTTTTCAAAATACTGCGGCGCTCGACATCCTGGACTTTTAGGACGACCGGCACAAGAAGCTTGGCCTCACCTGAAGAATAGACTCAGTGAAATGACGGCTTCCCCGTTGAAGAACTATTCGAATGCTGAGGATGAGTCCAAATTTTTCATCCCCTTAGCAGACGGCTCACATGAAGAGACATATGTCAAATCTTCTATGGTCCCCATTGTCTACGACAAGAAATGCCTCGGAATCCAGCACTCGCTACTCGAAATGACCTCAAGGCGACTTTGGGAGCGAAGGATGAAAATGCTTATTGATCTCGGTGAGGCTCTGGTCTCTACGAAGGATGCCAAGTCGTACTGGTCCAGGACGATCGAGGAACTGGAACGTTGGAGCCCAACCTACGATGTCCCATTGGCCTTTTTGTACTCCGTGGCAGACGACGAATCCGACACCACCCTCTCAAAATATGACTGCCCCAAGATTTGTCATCTTGAGGGCTCGCTGGGCGTGCCAGAAGGACATGCGATTGCTCCTCAAGTCCTCAACCTCAGGGAAACAGATGAGGGGATGGCTTCTATCATGAGGAAGTCATTGGATCACCGCCAACCAATCCTTTTGCAGACAAAGGACGACACATTGCCAAAAAGCCTGTTGCATGGTTTGGCATGGCGCGGCTTCGGAGACCCTTGCCAGGCTGCCATCGTGTTGCCTATTCGTCCAACTAAAGAAGAAAACGCTATGGGCATTCTATTCTTAGGCTTGAATCCTAGACGCCCATACGATAACGATTATCGACAGTTCATATCTTTGTTGAGTCAGAAGCTTACGAGCTCTCTTGCTTCCACAGTTCTCTTGGAAGAGGAGGCCCGGCGGCGGCGCAACATTACCGAGCAAGCTGCCTATGACAATGCTATGCTTACGCAGCGACTAGAGTACCAAACCGAACAGACAGAGAGATCTATGCAAACATTTACCGCGGTTGCAGACTTTATCCCCGTGGGTATGTGCTTCGTGGACGTCGAAGGTAATATCACATTTGCCAATGAAGCCTGGCATCGTATTACCGGATGTCCAAGAGGACCAATCGTGCAAAGCGCACTGCTCGAGTCAGTCCTCGAGGAAGATAAACAAAAAGTTATACAAGCATACAAAGACGTCCAGAAAGTCGACACCGTTACTTTCGAATACCGGATCGCCCGGAACGAGAACACAACGGGCCCGGAGAGCTTCAAGTCTTCTACAGGTCCTTTATCTTCGATTGATGAAAGAGTCTTGCGTCATATCCTGGCTTCTACAAAGGCCGAGAGAGCTCCAGATGGCAGCGTTATTCGAATTCTCACTTGCCTGACTGACGTAACGGTACAAAAAGACACGGCCGAGGAGGCGGTCCGCCGGGCACAAGAAGCAGAGAACCTAAAGCGCCTCGCCGAGTTTGCCACGGTTGGAATGTACGATGTCAGCATGGATGGAAGACTGCTTAGCGCGAACAATCTTTTCTGGGAACTGACAGACTTGGAGAAGGTCGATCTCACCAAGACCGATGTGAGACCTTGGCCAGAATGTGTTGCGAAGGAAGATTTGCATATCCTACAGGAAAGCCTCGATAGGCTAGTTCAATCAGGACGAACTGAAACGGCCGAGTTTCGACTCCGCAACGGCTGGGTGACAGAGGACAGCAACGGGAATTCATCTGTGGCCCCGCGATGGGTGCTTGCTACGTTCATGCCAGTCAGAAGCTCTGATGGCGTGATTCAATCCTTTACCGGCTGTCTGAGCGACGTTTCAATACAGAAATGGCAATTGGAGCAAGAGAAGCTTCGCAAAGAAGAGGCGATCGAGTCGAAGCGTCAGCAGGAAAACTTTATCGACATGACCTCACACGAGATGCGGAATCCATTAAGCGCTATCCTTCACTGTACCGACGCGATTATTGCCTCTCTTGCAAGAGTTCAAGACATCAGTGACAATTCTGCACCTCTTACACCAACGCGAAATGGCTCTCAAGGTGACGAGAGAAGTGTTGGCGAAAGATCCGTTGAGGAGAAGAAGCTCTTGGAGGACAGCATCGAGAATGCCGAGACCATTGTGACGTGCGCTCAACACCAGAAACGCATTGTTGATGATATTCTCACGATGTCTAAACTTGACTCCAAGTTATTGGCCGTAACGCCCTGCACGGTAGATCCGATCCAGATTGTCAACGGTGCTCTCAAGATGTTTGAAGTGGAGGCTCGTCGTGTAGATATTGAGTTGACATCTTATGTCGACAAGTCGTACAAGGATCTCGCATATGACTATCTGGACTTGGATCCAAGCAGAGTTCAGCAAGTCTTGATCAACCTCCTCACGAACGCGTTGAAGTTCACCAAGTCTGGCACCACCCGGAATGTCACTGTCGGGGTGAAAGGGTCTCTGGAACCACCAGGAGAGGCCATGACAGTGGTTCAGTTCATTCCTCGATTCTGCGATGTTTCAGATGAATACGACCAACCTGCGCTCAAGGGACGTACTCGTCCTGTGTATCTGTTATTCGAGGTAAAGGATACGGGCCAGGGTTTGACGGTGGAAGAGATGGGTAGCCTCTTCAACAAGTTCGTTCAAGCGAGCGCCAAGACACACACCAAATACGGAGGATCAGGACTTGGGTTGTTCATTTCCAGACGCTTGACAGAACTCCAGAACGGTGCGATTGGTGTCTCCAGCCAACCTGGCGTGGGATCAACGTTCGCGTTCTACATTGAGGCTTACCCGCCAAGTGAAGCTTCTCGGAATGAAGCGCTCGCTGCCGTGGCTGCAGCCAGGTTGATTGCTGGTGCTGACGGTGCGGAAGCTGATGGCAAACGACCCTGTCGAGACATTCGCTTGCAGAAGCATCAAAATCCAGGGGGAAATGTTCGGCTTGATGGGATTCTTGTTGTCGAGGACAACCTGATCAACCAGCAAATCACGAGACGCGGGTTGACAGACCGAGGCTACATGGTAGATGTTGCTAATCATGGAATTGAAGCCCTCGACAAGCTGAGACGCAGGCAAGGTGTTGCCCCGGGACTTGGCCTCAAGGCAGGCAGTAGCCGCTCGGGGAGGAGTAACATGAACCCGCTACCTATAGCCATCAATCTCGTTCTTATGGATATCGAGATGCCAATTCAGGATGGGTTAACGTGCACGCGAATCATTCGCGAACTAGAAGCGGAGGGGGAAATCTTTTGTGCGTCTGGAGGTCGCATTCCCATCATTGCTGTTACGGCCAACGCACGACCGGAACAGGTTATGGAAGCCAAGCAAGCTGGGTGTGACGACGTCATAGTAAAACCATACAGGATACCGGAGCTCATTGAGAAGATGCAAGTGGTGGTACGACGGATGGGAGGACTGAGCCCAAACTCCCCAGTGAGATGATTGGCATCATTCAGAGGGCTGGAAAACAGCTACAGCCCAGGTGGAATTAAAATTTCGATTCACGAATGCTAGCGTTGGCCAAGGTCAAGGATCACATGCGGAATAGAGACGGGAGCATCATGTAGTTGATCTCAAACTGTCTGGAACAGGCTGAGACTGGGGGAATTGCCGACCGAAACATGGCGGGTAAATAAAAAGATGGCATAAGAAGGAGTTCTGGTACATAATTGCATAGGCACAGCGGCGTTATGGCCATTGGCTTGAGGATATATCGTATATCATGTTAGCGTTGAATGGGCAATGACCACTTTTTAGGGAACGGAAATCTGATGAATGAAATTTCAGAGCAAAGCGATAGCACTATTTAAGTCTTGTATTCAAAATAAAACAAAATGTATCGGTCACAATCAGAGTAATATTTACCGTTGTTGCGAGATTATGACGACGTATATTGCTATCTGCCGCATCTGTTGATGATGTTCCCCCACCCGGGCCGGCTGGGGCCGCTGGCCGGTAACTAAAGTAAGGTAGGTAGGGAAGGGGATGATGTATTCGTGATTGAATGGCAATGCAATTCAATTGAGCATGAGGCTATGAACTTGAGACTAATGGAAATGTATTAATGGAACGGAAGTGATTACACGAATAAGGAGAAGAGAGAAGAAGTTGCCATCTCAAGAGTGCTGTTTCTGAGTGCATCGTGACATCATTGGTTGGTCCTTTCCCCCTCCTCCCCGCAATCGAGGACTCAACCATTTGAATTCCGTCACCTTCTTAATCACATTATTTATCGACAATCTTCTTTCTCTTTCTCACTTGCTACAGAACAAGCCCTGTAAGTCGTTGATCTCCCCTTAGCGGTTAAAACTCGACCGTTATCAACCCCAAGACTCAGCCAAACAGAGGTCTCATTCATTCATTACGCGCACCCCCACCAATTGTCATTCTAATTCATTCATCCATCCATCATGACGACTATGCCCGCATCTCACGGCCACAACGAGGCCTGCTGCAACATACCACCTGTTGTCTCTAAGGGATATGAAGCAAAGGGAACTTATAAGGAGATCGGAGGCTATAAGACTTGTAAGACGGCTCCTAGCACATCAAGAGACAACAATTAACTTGGGCAGATGTTACTGGTCCCGTCGACGCTAAGAAGGCCATTGTCGTCATCTACGACATCTTTGGATACTTCGATCAGACTCTTCAGGGAGCTGACATCCTCGCCTTCAGTGATGCTCACCAGAAATACAAGGTCTTCATCCCTGACTGGTTCAAAGGCAGCCCCTGCCCCATTGAGATGTAGGAGCTCACAATCTCATCTGTTTTAGCAACGACTATGTAGAGCCTCACTAACCGCTAATCCGATATCAGCTACCCTCCCGACAACGACGACAAGAAAAAGCAGCTTGGAGACTTCTTCGGCACCTACCCTCCCCCAAAGATTGCCGGCCAAGTTCCTGACTATGTAAAGGCTGTCAAGGACCAGGACTCTTCCATCGAGAAGTTCGGAATCATCGGAGTAAGTGCTATTTGGTTGCAGCTATGTTTCAGTACTGACAGGTCTAAATAGTATTGCTGGGGTGGCAAGGTCGTTGCTCTCAGCGTCAAGGCAGACTCTAACCCCTTCTCCATTGCCGCCCAGATCCACCCTGCCATGGTTGACGCTTCTGATGCCGAGGGACTCTCGATCCCTACCATGCTTCTTGCATCCAAGGAAGAGCCCGATGAGGAGGTCAAGAAGTTTGAGGACAACCTCAAAGTGGCCAAGCACGTAGAGACCTTCAAGGACCAGATCCACGGCTGGATGGCCGCTCGTGCCGATCTCAGTGACAGCCGCGTCAAGGAGGAGTATGAAAGGGGTTACAAGACAGTCCTTGAGTTCTTCGGTAAGAACTTCTAAAGATGGAAATGCGATGTCTATCTATCGAGAGATGCGATGTGACTAGCCTATGAGAAATGACCAAGGAAAATAAGAAACTCTGTTGCCAGACAATTGCGCTTGCATTTCTCATTATTCATAAAACGTTGTATAATCATGATTTGGATGCCTTTTCCCCAAATGCCAATACTTCCTCCATATCAAGGCTCTGAAACTCTCCGAGCTCGACCCTCTCCCCATTATCACCGTTTCTTACAGCTGTGGAGATCATGTACTCGTCGAGTAGCGGCATCAATCTCACGTCCACGCCTTCAACCTTCTTGCCTCTCAGTCGAACCTCTTGGGCTTCCCCCATGTCTTCTGGCGGGGCAAAGTTGTGCATCTCGAGGTCTTTCAACCAGCTTGCCAGAAGAGCATCCCCTGTCATCTTGACATAGGCTTCACGGAGACACCATAGTGCATAAAAGTAGCGCAATGCACGATCTCGTTCTTGAACGGTAGGAACAGGGTTCAAGCTCTTAAGCGCTGAGACTTCTCCCGCTCCAAAGACATCGGCATGAATGTCGACGAAACTAGCCCACCCATCTTGTTCCAAACTACTCAGATCTCGATCTCGCCGTTCTGATGGACAGACAACATCAACTCCCACGGCAAGGCCCTTTGGCGGATCATGAACGGCCAGAAGGACCGCGAGACCGGCCTGATGCGAGACGTTAAAGATCAGCGGCTCATCACCGCTTGGTAAAACAAACACGGGCTTAGTTCGAGCGTCTCGAGTAGTCTTGGCCTGGAACCAGGGGACGTGACAGAAGCGAGAGATTGCGTAGCGCTTAAGAAGAGCCGAAGCGAGAGCGAGCTTGGCATCGCGGACGTGGTAGTATCTCAGGACAGAAGATTGTTCCTCCTCGGTGAGAAGGGAGAGCTCACGTGAAGCCTAAGGTATGATATGAGTATCAGGTTAAAGTGGATGGTTAGAGCACTTACAGCGGATGTGAGGTCTTTGGTCTTGAGAGCGGAGGGCCAAAGTGGACGAGTGTCGATCACCCATTGGATGACCGTAGGTGAGGATTGGGTCCTACTCATAGTTGCTACAACTATCGCCTTGGAATGCTGGAGAGCTAGCGTTTCAGGCTTCCAGAGAAAGAACCATTTGAAGTAGGTGATGTGATGGAGTTGAGACGAGGCTGTGACAAGACAGGTGAGACTCGGAAGCCGAAAAGACGAAACCGGGCCTGTCGGAGGTGGGGTCTTGATTACGGGCCGGCCGAAACACGGGCCGGACCAACATTATCTATCATACAGCAACGAACATGAAGTATAATAAGAGGCCACGAGGACAACTTTGAATGTGCTCTACAGGCTCTCACCCCTTTCTTCATTCTTGAGACCTAGTTATGCAGTTGGGTCTTGTACGAGAATCCTGCACTTTTTTCTCTCCTTGACAACCACAACCATCCATGATCAGCCATCAAACCACCACGGCTCATCATGTCCGAGAGGAGACTTCCATTCTTATCTTATGTTACTTCTTTTTCTGCTTCATCTGAGTCCTTTTTCTTCTCAGCATAGCAGTATCTTCTACTTTACCATTTTATGGCTTAAGCCAAACGAGTTGTGTTGCGCCAACCAGTGTATCTGCCAAAGCCAGTTCTTGTCACCACACGAAACCATGGAGAACATTCATAAGCTTCAGTCAAGGAAACATCAGATGCACTCTCAACATGCAACACGCTCGACTTTTCAATATTCACCCGCCCATCTTAACGCCGAGTGTTGGGCACAACAAGACCCCAGAGGAAGCCCAGTCAAGCAAAGCAAAGCATCGCATAAGCATTGCTACGCTGGATCTGAGTGGATGGAACAACCCCTGCGAAGAGTCTGAACCTTTACGCGGTGCAGGGGATTAAGGACGTTGGTGGTGGCCGATGTCTACTAATACAGACTCGAAATTATGTTTTTATCCAAGAGATACGGGGTACGCGTATGATGTGGATGGATACGGAGACACCGAGATAATGATTTATATTTTATTTTGAAGCAGTCCAGATTTAATATTAATGTTAATGATAATGACAAAAAGTCCTTCTATCGGCTGCCTAGAAGTGACGATTGCTTATGTTGGATAAGTTATTTGACGTATAAAAACACAGAGTCGGCCGATAGATGAAGCTTTGAACAGTTCATGTCTATTCTATGACGCTCATGTGTTTAATATCTATGGACTTCCGCTGAGGCATTTCTACTGTACTCAGATCCCGTCATCAAAACTACCGCCATGAAACCTCGGCTTATTCTGTCTCTGACTCAGCATCGACCGAGAGTAAGAATACATGACGGTCTTCTTTGCTGTCACCTTTGTCCCCTTCCTTTGCTTTGCCGTCTTCTTTGTCCTTGGGTTTATCCTCTCCATCTTTATTTTCATCCTTTTTGGTTGTATCAACGATGCCGTCTTCGAGTTTTCCGAGGGTCTTGATCGCGTTGCCCTCTCCATCCAAGTCCACAACTACATCAATCTTGTCTAGGCTTCCATCTTCTGTGTATTTCCACATCTGCTTGATTTCTCCACGCACCAGGCCTGTCAGCCACAGAGATCCCAGAACGCCAGGAACGAGATACAACAATGCAGGCTGGCCACGCTTGAAGATCAAGAGCATAGCCAAGGTAACCAGCATGCCGAGGAGATACCCAATGACGGAGGCATGAAAGTAGGTCTTGCGGAAGTGCGCAGCTGCCAAGTCAGGGGGCAGCTGCTGTGACCCAAAGATAAAGAATGTCCCACGCGTCCAAAGGCCATCTCCCCATTTGCCTTTGACGTTGACGTACTTGGCCTTGACCTCCTTGTGTTTCGTCTCGCTTCGTGTGATGATAGCACCTGATGCCGCGTCCTTCTCAATGAGCTTCAGATCGGTGCTCTCATACTTGATCTTTTGATCATAATGGAGCCAGAGGTCAAACCGAAGGGCTAGGGCCATGACCATGCCTGGAATGACAATATCACCCAGTCCAAGGATGCTCTTACGCTCTGCAGCCTCGAAAGTGAGCTTGATTGGGACCTCCAACTTGGTTGCTACCGTAACCATATAGGGGCTGAAAATGCTTAGCTTTGGAGTCAATCTCAAGATCAATCCTGTGACTCACGTGTAAAATACCATTATGATATCGTAAAAGAACAGACCAACTAGGATCAGAGTACTGGTCAAGAAATCTGTGGGCGAGATGAGTTGAAGGGAGCCATAGCACATGGCGTAACCAAGCATGTTACTCAACAAGGGGGAGGTAGTTGATGAATAAATAAGTGCCGTAGCTAGTGCCATAACCAAAGACACTACATGAGCAAACTTGATTCGGCCTTCCTCTTTACCCATTCCATGGATGAAGAGCTTGATGGCCCAGTGCCGCTTAAGGAGGCCTCGAAGCTCCCAGCCAAACTTGCGGATCTTGTCCGAGAACGCCAAACAAGCAAATGGCCCAGGAAAAGGGTTTTGCGTTTTGGGGATCGCTGCGTCAGGGTTTCCCGCATCATCGCAGACTTGTACTGATCTTGTCTTCTGATCCGCTTCCCTCAGTCGCCCGTCACGACCGCGCCAGTATCGTGGAAACGCCAGGCTGGTCACTACCTCAATGCCATGAGAATAGATTGATACCAGACTAGCAACCGACATGGTAGACATGTACCAGCGCAGAATTTTGTTCAGAATGTCAGGGTCCTTAAGCCACTGAATTAGATAGTACAGGCCGATAAGGACGGCACCAGCCATAAGGGGGAAAATAATGGCATCAGAAGGCTCTAGTCCCTGGGCAAAACGCTCCTCGTCGTCGCCATCTTTGGAACCAGGCTTCTTTTTCTTGGCAGGTTGTGCAGATGGGGGCCGTCGAAGAGCAGCGTGGGCACCAAGATAGATGATGCCAATAGCGCTGAGGACGAGCCTGACTTCAAGCATAACAAAACTCAGATCTTGAATACGTGCAAAAGTTGAGAGCCAACTTTGCCCATTGGCGAGGGTAGAATTTAGAGCATCGAAAGAGCCCTCCAGGACGGCTGGATCTGTAGCGTTTTCTGCCATGGTTTGACTAGAAGACGTTGCTAAATAATGTTGGTGATGGAGAGAAAGCAACGTGTTCTAAGCCTGGACAAGTTGTGTAAAGTGAGAGTTAAGTTAAGGGTCACAACAGTCATGGCATTTCGTGACAATTTTCCAGCACGTTGACTCCGTTTCTGCAGAAAAATTGCAGTATAGTTTGAAAGAAAAGAATGATTTTTTTCCTGCATCAAAGGTCAACAAAGCACAAATAGGAAAAGAACAAAGTCCTGACATGCAGTAGATA
>JABSSZ010001122.1:0-18359 GCA_013755755.1 Fusarium sp. NRRL 25184
CCATTATCCCTCCCCTCCCCCCTTGTCCCTGTCGAGCAGCTTTGTCTCAGACCTTGATCTGTACTGTACTGTACATAGAGTTACACTACAAAACGGTGCCGTACTCGTGCCCGCCCTCGGAGAACGTCATATGCAGCGGCAGTCTCCACGCACAATAAACAGAACAGCGGCTCTCACACTCACACACCCACAACAAGCCATACACCCACCTACACAACGCAGCACAGACGCCACGCTGAATTGAAATTGGGGAAATCCTGCAACTTGGGAATCAGCCGCCTTTTCCTACTCCTCTTCTAGCTTCTACTCAAAAGCACAGTCCGGCCCGGCCCTGCATTGCATCTCACTTCTGCCATCGACCCATATCAAAGCACCCTCACGCACAAAGCAACCACCCCAACCAACAACCTCCTCTTGTCTATAGCAGTTGACGATGTTTGTCTTGCTGTTATAGCACCACTGTCCTCAGGGACACTTTTAACGCCTCCTTCGACGCTGCTATTGCCCAGGCAATAACACAACCGCAACGTCTTGCACCTCAACTACTATACGACACATATAACTACATGCCTTCTCGACTACTTCGACGACTATTATCCTGATCTCCCGATCACGAATCGAACTTCCTGTTTGAATCCTTCAGCTCAATCCCCACACTTGCACCCTAAAGTCGAAGCACTCTACCTACCAATATGACGACCAACATGACTACCAACAACCCAGACACCCTATGGGTAGCTCACGGTTCAGAAGAACTCGAGGAGGCCGACGAACCGCCTGAGATAACCCTCAAGAAGCAGCAGTTTACTGCCAACAATTTCCAGCGAACTACCATTCGACCTCCCACTGAAAAGTCCTCTCTGTTGACCAAGGCTATCAATGGAAACTCAGACGACGACCTCTACATTCCCCAGACCATCTCACGATCCATGGCCAACACCCAGCGACGCCGCTCTCTTGTTAGCAACATCAGCCTCGCTTCGACCGCCGACCTCACGAGCGACACTGGTTTTACTAGTCCCTCGAGACCGAGCACACCAAGCCCTCCTCTCCCTGAAATGGCCATGCTGCGCTTGCACGATGGACGCGCTGCCGAGCCTACGCATGTTTCTTTGCTAGGTGCTGCTGTCAAGCTACAGCAGGGAAAGACTGAGGAGCCTCGCAAGCGAAGCATCCAGTTTGCATGCGGTGGCAAGCCCGTGGTCCAGGAACAACCCCCTCGATCCCAACCTATGGTCAAGGCTCCTTCTGCTCAGGAAGCTCCTCGCAAGTCATGTATCAAGTTTGCATGCCCAGCTCGACCCGCCTCTACTCAGAACACTCCTCCCCGGTACACCGAGGACTGCGCCAAGAAGGATGCCACACCAAAGGCCGAATCTCCCTCAACCC
Organism: Fusarium sp. NRRL 25184; assembly: GCA_013755755.1. Taxonomy (NCBI): domain Eukaryota; kingdom Fungi; phylum Ascomycota; class Sordariomycetes; order Hypocreales; family Nectriaceae; genus Fusarium; species Fusarium sp. NRRL 25184. The sequence continues at coordinate 1,390 of JABSSZ010001122.1, forward strand.
CCAAGCGAACTTCAGCACTGGTGTTTGCCGCAACTCGCCAAGTCACACCTCGCCGACACTCCATGTCGCGTCCTAGATTTCTCCGCGCCAACTCCTCTGACCTTGCCACGGACAGCTCACAGTTCCACGAGTTTGCTAGTGGTATCACCCGAGAGGACGATTGGATCCGACGTGATAGCAATGCTGTTGCAACTAAACTGACAATCAATGACACTCTGACCAAGGAGAACAACATTCGACGTCTGGCTACTGAGGCAGAGGAAGAGGCAAAAGAGGAAGAAGATGAGCTTGAGGATGCCGATGTTGACGATGAGGACAATGAGGACGACGATGAAGATGAGGACGAGGAGGACGAACTCGATGTTGAGATCGATGAGGATGATGAGGAGGACGAGGAGGATGAGGAGGACGATGACGACTCTGATGGCTACCACACCGATGAAGAGACCGGATTCGCCGACTCCGATGAGGATGATGAGGACGATGACATGCGTCTCTGGACTCCTGGAGCCAAGTCTGTGGTTCATATCGGATCGGGTGCTACTCTCATGCGCCGCCCTTCTCTTCACGAGTTACAGTCTGACTCTTCTATTACTACCGTGGATAACCAGCGTACCAACCGTCGCTCAAAGCGTGTCAGATACGCCGAGGAGGCTCCTGATCTCCCTGACAGCACTGATTTTGTCTGCGGTACATTGGATGAGGACCGTCCTCTTGAGGAAGCTTACCTTTCATGCCTCGCAGCTCGACGAAACGAGAAGCTTCGCGTCATTCCTCAGGACATCGACCCCAGTTTCCCTGCCTCTGAGCCTGAGGAGGAAAACGAGGGTGAGATCTTCAACCCTGTTCACCACTCAAGTGACGAGGATGATGAGTTCTTCCAGGGCAAAATGGAGGACCTTCATCATGAGCGTGACCGCCCTCGCCGCCGCCGCAAGAGCGAGCATGCCTCTCCTAAGCGATTTCGTTCTCCTCCCCCCAAGCGTCATCACTCACCCCCTCCCAAGGTCCGAGGACGATCACCCAAGCCTCTGTTTGACCGTCAATCCCCTCGAAAGGCCAAGTCCCCAGCTCCAATGCGCAAGCCCATCACTACCCCTCTTGGATCTCCTCGCTGCGGCCAAGTCAACTTCAACCTGGCTGGCCGCCCTGGGCTCACTCACACCAAGTCTCTTCCACGTGGTGGTGCTATGTGCCACCAGCGAAAGCAGGCCCGACACAAGGTCAAATACGACAACGATACTCACATTCGTGGCGCTATCGATATCGTCAAGGGTCTGGAGAGTAAGCGTCAGCGACGCAAGGAAAAATTCCACCAAAAGTACTGCAACCGCGCTCGACGTGGCCAGATCCCCGAGCGTAAGCCTGTTCCCGGACGCGGCACGGAACGCATGAGGGAACTCGGCCTTCTTATGGCTGGCAAGAAGGACCAGACCAACTACGTCCTTTCCATCTAAGCATGCTTGATTGTCCTTGCCAGAGAACATGGATGCTTTCAATTTAGGCTGCGAGACACGTTACGACAAAGATGACACATCTTACACGATTTAACTTGATGACTCAAATGTCCTTTCTTACACCTTCTCGGCTAGGTCTCCGAGATTGTTTTACTGTATATACTGATAATGGACCATGGATGCTCGCAATGTTCGAGATTTTCTGTACATATTTTTCCATTTTTTTTCTTTGTCATACTGCATAAAGCGGCCGGACAACGCTCGCTACTGGCGGAAAGGAGCCTATTTTGAACTGCTTGGATACCCGATACAGCATTTGGTATTACTGGGTTACATGCTCGGCGTTGGATGAGAGGCTATCATGGCATAAATGCATTTAGCGGAATATCAATCACGACAATGATTCTCTGCCATATATTATTGCTCGCTTTCTGTAATGTAAGGTAACTGGATGAATGAGACCAGACACAGTTATTCAATTGGACTGGTAAGTCTTTTAAGTCTCGTTGACCATATCTTGAACTGGTCACTTTAGCGTGAGTCCCAGAGATGGGCTTCAATTCACCACAATTTGGCAATGGAACTCTGAATACTCCTGTAGTAAAGGACAAGTAAACATAGATACTTCTTATGCGTAGATATACAAATTTTAGCCACGGTTCTTGTTCACTTTGCCTTGTGCCTGCTGACCTGCAGCTCGGAATTCGATGGGACGGAACTGTACGGCGTGACATGCACGATGATATATGCCTTACAATTCAGGCACTACTTCAGCGTCCCTTTCTTGCCAGCTTTTGGTTCAATGCAACGCCTCCTAACAATCCACCACCAGCTACATTCCACGACGCCAACGATAACGACGACTCTTTTTCTCCAGTGCAAGATAATAACACCACACTTTTTATTTCAACCTAATACTCAACTCTAATACACACACAACATGTGGATTGTCAACTGGTGTATGTATTTGGTTACGATTAAACAACTGGCAACTTGAATGGGCTGACACGTGCTGCGTATAGTCTATGATGTGCTGTCCTCCTTGGGACTGCTCAACAAGCACGCAAAGCTGCTCTTCTTGGGTCTCGACAATGCCGGAAAGACTACTCTGCTTCACATGCTGAAGGTGCGTCGACACAATGCTGTTGGATTCTTGGAAGGATGGTTGTCAGCTGGGATACTTGTTACCAGCGGTGGCGGTTTTGGGGATATATGACGACTAACGATGGATTTACAGAACGACCGTGTCGCTATCCTCCAGCCCACTCTTCACCCCAGTAAGATTCTCCTTCAAAGCATCAACGATTCGTTTATACTGAGACATCGCAGCATCTGAGGAGCTTGCCATCGGCAACGTTCGATTCACCACCTTCGATCTCGGCGGTCATCAGCAGGGTACGCAAATACACCACCCGTTCAACCCCGCAAATATATCTAACAACGTTTTATAGCACGACGTATCTGGCGCGACTACTTCCCCGAGGTCAACGGTGTTGTCTTCCTTGTCGACGCCAAGGACCACGAGCGATTCGGTGAAGCCAAGGCCGAGCTCGACGCCCTCCTGTCCATGGAGGAGCTCTCCAAGGTTCCCTTTGTCATTCTCGGCAACAAGATTGACCACCCCGATGCTATCTCTGAGGACGAGATGCGACACCAGCTCGGCCTTTACCAGACAACCGGCAAGGGCAAGGTCCCTCTCGAGGGTATCCGACCTATCGAGCTCTTCATGTGCTCAGTGGTTATGCGACAAGGCTACGGCGAAGGTATACGCTGGTTGTCGCAGTACGTATAAAGGAGTGGGGAAGATGAGATGAGATGAGATTGGAAGAAGTGAGGCAGTGAGCTAGAGAGGTATACCTTACGTCGAGTCCTTTTGGGGAGAGGTAGAGAGGACAGGTGATTTCCAGTGTTTATGAGACTCAGAATTCTCCCTTAGGCGAACATTGGTCCTGCAATTCTACTACATTTACTTGCTACAAACAAAATCTAACCGAGCCTCATGTTGGGAATGCTCCTGAAGATGGAAAAATAAGACCCCTGGTGTTATGTGCTAGGGTGCTGACAAGGGGCGGCTGGATGCTCATGAACGACATTATTGTGTCTAGGTAGGCATTGTCGGAACACATATCATGATGCGTGATGTAACTAGTCTAATCGTGGCTAAAAGAGAAGGTGGCAAGAATTAGAGAGAGATTATGCGTATTACATCTCATGATTAGCGCTCGTGGGCTCATTCTATCGCTGTCGGTGGTGATACCAGGTGTTCGATAGAGGCCTCGGTTCGCCAAGACGGACTGGTACTAGTATGGATCCCCGGGATGTACCTCTGTACTTTACAGCTTCCCCAACGGAATCTACGTCATGTTACTAGAATCGTCACAAGGCGACCCAACGGAGCTTCGCATCATAGTAATCAATTTCTCCCTTAACCCGCTGCAACATCTCACGATTCCAGGAAATTTGACTTATTTTCCTCTTCTGTCAGCAATGGGTTAGAGATTACAGCATAAAATCGATCGCAATGTCGTCCTCGTCGTATTCCTCTCTACTGCCTCGCGATCCAGTCTATGGATTTCCACCGGAATCTTTCGACCCCTCCCTTCTCCCTGATGTCGACACTGAATTCGTCGATGCGCAAGACTTGGAAGCCTTTGAGAAGGCGCTCCAGGCTCCTGATCCGCTTCAGAGTCCGACCGATGAAAACGGCGCTCGGTCGCCACGCAGCCCGAGTTCCTTCAGTGTGACAAAGAGGCCTTCGCAGGTCGAATCTGGCCTTGCGGATGATGTCGCTGCTGTCGCCGCCGCCGCGGACGCTGCTTCTGGAGACCTCCCTGTTCCCCCGACACCGAGTCAAGGGACATTTATCACGGCGCAGAACGATTGGGCGCCCGTTAATGAGAAGATCTATAGTCGTCGGCGTGGTTCGAAGCGAAGCAAGAGAAAGCGCAGGGGTGGAAAGGGGGCTGTTGAAGGGCTTCTAGGGACCCGCACCAAGGACGAGACCCGAGAGGGATATCTATACCAACTTTCAAAGTGGCCTCTGCTTTTCTTCGTGTTTGCATGGCTAGGTGGACTTGTCGTTGCATATCTCTCTACAAGACTGTATATCTGGGTATACGAACATTTCTTCACATGGCGCGGCCAGCGAGAAAGACTCCGAAGGAATTTACGAAATGCCTCGAAGTATGAGGACTGGGTAAGTGCCGCAAAGGAGCTCGATAACTACCTTGGTCGACAAACATGGAGGGAAGAGAACGATTTCGCATACTACGATTCCAAGACTGTTCGAAGAGTTTGGGAGCAGATGAAGAAGACGAGACTGCGCGCTGAAGAGCAAGAAAGCAAGGGCGAGAAGGGCGATGGAGGTAAAGCGGTGGATGACCTGAAGACCTTGATCGAAGCTTGCGTCAAGAATAATTTTGTTGGCGTGGAGAATGCGAGGTTGTACAGCCAAACGTACTATGGAACCAAGAATCTGGTACAAAATTTCCTCGATGAAGGTGAGTCCCTAATGTCCTAGCTAGACACTCGAAGATTCTAACTTGAAGCAGAGGAGAAGTGTATCAAATTTCTGATAAACACCAAACAGCTCGAGATGGAGCAGAAGCGAGTTCTCTTCAAACACGTCTATGCGAACTACGGAAGAACAGCTCTTTGTCTCTCCGGAGGCGCAGCCTTTGCCTACTATCACATTGGTGTTGTCCGAGCTTTGCTCGATGCCGATCTGCTACCAGATGTCATAACAGGCACCAGTGGTGGTGCTTTAGTAGCTGCTTTGGTGGCCACTCGAACAAATGATGAGCTTAAGCAACTTCTTGTGCCAGCACTTTCTGAGCGGATCAACGCCTGCCGCGAACCCTTTACTGTCTGGATTCCTCGATGGTGGAAGACTGGAGCTCGATTTGACTCGGTTGACTGGGCGCGACGATGTGGCTGGTGGACACATGGCTCCTTGACATTCCGAGAAGCTTATGAACGAACAGGTCGCATTCTCAATGTTACCTGTGTGCCAGCTGACCCCCATTCGCCGACTATTCTATGCAACTATCTTACAAGCCCTGACTGTGTTATCTGGTCAGCAGTGTTGGCATCGGCCGCTGTGCCCGGAATTATCAACCCTGTGGTTCTCATGATGAAGACTCGAGACGGTTCTCTAGAGCCGTACTCTTTTGGCCACAAGTGGAAGGATGGTAGTTTGCGAACGGATATTCCCATCAAGGCCTTGAACACACACTTCAACGTCAACTTTACAATTGTCAGCCAAGTCAACCCACATATCAACCTTTTCTTTTTCTCTTCTCGAGGCTCAGTTGGTCACCCAGTCACACACCGCAAGGGGCGTGGATGGCGAGGCGGCTACCTGATGTCTGCGTTTGAGCACTATCTCAAACTGGACATGAATAAGTGGCTCAAGTTTATCCGCCATGCCGAGTTGTTGCCACGGCCTCTTGGTCAAGACTGGAGTCAGCTTTGGCTTCAACAATTCAGCGGCACTATTACGATTTGGCCAAAGTCAAGAATTTCAGACTTCTGGCGCATTCTATCAGATCCCGATCCTCATCGACTATCCCGTATGATTCACGAAGGAAAACAAAGTGCTTTCCCCAAGCTCAAGTTTATTGAGAACAGACTCAAGATTGAGCGACTGGTTGAACGCGGACGCTCTGATTCAAGACCATGGGTGCGCAGGGGCAGCATTCAAACTATTCTCAGCGAAGAGGATATCAGAAACATTCTGGCGGAGGAGATGGGCAATGGTGCAACTACAGAGGACGAGACCGATGTAGAAGATGTCAGTGGTCTGGGTCTTGGTATGACCACCCTCGACGATAACGCTCTTTACGAGGAGCCCGAAGAGAAGAGTGACTCGGAGGTTAGCGGTTGAGCTGAGTATCGTGTAAGATGGATGGAAGTGGATATTATACGAGCAGCATTGTCTCTAGATTAGTAGCATAGTTCCAAGGTTGCTTTATAAGTTTGGGTTTGAAAATTGGATTGGGATTGGGATTTGGGGGAACAAGTAGATCATTATAAGCGTCTTTAATATACATTGAGCGTTTCATTTGTCAAATTATGGCCAGTTGGTCTTGTTCCTATTTAAGTAATAGAATTCGCTTGCTCCGTTCTGTCTTGATAACTTTGAAGCATAACTAAGGTATCCGTAGTCAGTCTCGAAATAGAGTTGGGGTTGGCGCTAGAAGGTCTGTGGATTGCAGGGCTGAGTGCACTAAGAAACAGTGGCTGTCCTTTCTAAAATTGTTCCTCTGTGCTGAAACTGAGAACACGGTGGCGCGTACGGCAAAGGAGCCATTCAGTGCAGGCGGCAAGTGGGGAGTGACAGATAATCCGATCACCGGCAGCCGTCTCCAAACCAAGGTAGACAGACCATGGGAAATGCGCTGCGTGGCCGTAACTAAACGACAACCAACACCAACACCAGCACTTTTCTTTTTAACTTCCTTCACCTTGTCCCCCAACAAGCACAATATTATCTGCCAGTAAAATACACTCTTTTGGGGCAGAGAACTTGTTCTTGATTTTGTTAAGAGCTTTCTCTTTATTTTATGAAAGCGGTTTTGTGTGTCTGTCTTTGTTTCCATCTTCTATACATTGATCTGATCGCCTTGACTTGTGGGCTACGTTTCCCCTCGAGCTTGCTTTGAGAGTAGCCCTGGGGCTCTCTTTAACCCGTCAAGATGAGTTCCGACTACTCGTATGACGAGCAGGTAAGAAAGGAAGTGTCTCTATTCTTCGACACCCGGCTAACTCGAATTAACAGGGCCAATTCTTCCCCTTCTTTATCCTGACCCTCACCGGCATCGTCACTGTTCCTCTTACCTACACACTCCTTCGCCCGAACCGCGACCAAGATGCGCTTGCGCCACGGATCAAGACGAACTACAAGTCAGAACATGCGGCTACTGTCGAGTCGCTCAAGTCAGCGCAGAAGCGTAGCCAATGGAGGGTTAAGCGGGTCATCTTCGTGATAATCGGCTGGGCCCTCATGGCTGGCATGGCCTACCTGATCATGGTCACCCAGCGAACTGTCCCCAAGCTTTGGAACCCTTACGATATTCTAGGTATCTCAGAGGTAAGCTTCACGACGGCTATATCGTGCTGAAATGACTTTGCTGACACAATCGCTGCTAGTCTCTCAATGAGAAGCAAATCAAGTCGCACTACAAGCGACTCTCCCTCAAGTTCCATCCCGACAAGGTTCGACCTGACCCAGCCAAGAACGAGACTGTTGAATCACTCAACGACTTCTACGTCGAACTCACCAAGGCCTATCAAGCGCTCACCGACGAGGACGTGCGCAACAACTACATCCAATATGGCCACCCCGATGGAAAGCAGAGCTTTAGCATGGGAATTGCTCTTCCTCAGTTTATGGTATCCGATGGTAACGGGAAGTATGTCGTTCTTCTGTACACTATGCTTCTTGGAGTTCTTCTGCCCTGGCTCGTTGGATCATGGTGGTACGGCACCAAGAGAATGTCCAAGGAAGGTGTCCTGATGGAGAGCGCCAACAACCTGTTCCGACAATACAACGACGAAATCGAGGAGGGCGGCATCATCACTGCTCTCAGCGCTGGTAAGGAGTTCGAGGACATTCTGAAGGGCGACAAGGGCGAATCTGGTCTTTCCAAGATCGAGTCACGAATTACAGCTGAAGGCGAGGTCGGGCCCACTGCTTCTGGCATGTCGCTCAAGGACAAGGAGGCTCTCGAGGATCTTGACAACGGTGTCCGACGAAAGGCCCTCGCCCTTCTCTGGGCTTACCTTGGCCGTGTTGAGCTCGACGACCCTGCTCTGACCAAGGCCAAGTTCCAGGTTGGCCCTATCGCCCGCGCCCTCAACCAGTCCTTCAACGCTATCACTCTCGCCTACGGAAACATTGGTCCTATTGCCAACTCGTTCTACACCAGCCAGAACCTGATCCAAGCCGTTGCACCCCACGCCTCTCCTCTTCTCCAGCTCCCCCACATCACTCCCGAGATCGCTCGTGCTATCGAAGGTGACTCCAAGACACACATGCCTGTCCACCGATTTATGGATCGACCAGACGCACAGCGCAGACAGCTTGCTGTTGGAAAGGGCCTCCTGACTGAGGAGCAATACCAGACCGCGATTGGTGTCGCTAAGCAGATTCCCTTCTTCCGTGTATCCCGGGCTTTCTTCAAAGTTACTGGAGAGCGCTTTATTATCCCTTCGTCACTGGTTTCTCTGGTCATCAAGGGCCGCTTCATTCCTCCTGGTACTGAGAATATCCCTCCTGTCAACGAGCTGGATCTCGAGGACATTGACCCGGCTGAGGACGATATCGAGGCTATCAACGGACGCAAGAAGAAGACTATCAAGGGCCCTGACGGCAAGCTTATTCCTATCGAGGAGGAGTCAATCTTGCCCCCTCTGACACACGCCCCTTACTATGCCCGTGATCACTCTCCTCAATGGCACGCTTTCCTTAGCGATTCTAAGCAAGGCAAGATGGCTGTTCCTCCTTTCCACTTCGCCAAGTTCGACCAGCCTATTATCGATGATGAGGGCAAGCCTACTTTCAACATGCAGACCCTCAAGGCTCAATTCGCTGCACCTCCTCAAGCTGGTCACTACACCTTTGTTTTGCACGTTATCTGCGACTCCTATGTCGGCTTCGATACTAAGATGGAGGTGACATTGGTTGTCGAGGAAGCAAGCAAGGCAGCGGAGATGCAAGCTGAGGACGAGATCAGTGAGCCTGAAGAGGGTAAGTCTCAATTGCAAAACAAATCATTGAATGTTCCTACTAATAACTTTTCAGATTCTCTCGCTGGACAGATGCACGTTCTCAAGACTGGTCAGACTCCCAAGACCCGTAGAAGGGATTCTGACGACTCTGAGGATGAGAGTGGAACAGATGAGGAGGAGGATGACACCAGCGCAACAAATACCGATACTGAGGACGAGTCATAACGGCCTACCAGTCTCTCTTTGTGGATATAAAAAAAAGTATTGTAATCACTAAATCATGAGCGAAACCCCTCTTAGGAGCATGATGTGTGTATACGGAAGCGACATAATCCTTGTGTATGTATGTATTAGGGCGAAGGGAGGGAGTCTGGAGGAAGATGACAAACACTTTAAAGCTTGGGCATTTGTTTCTCTATCTAGAAACAAGTTGGGAGTTTAGGGGTTTCTTTATGGCACACACTCAGTATATAACTCTTTCTTGTTGTGCTTATTCTCATTCAACTTCAAATTACTTCCACAGCCGGCTTGTTTCGTTCAAGCATCAAGACACCCTTTCCAGTTCCCATCTCAGCCTTCAGTGAGCACAAAACCGTATTGGAGCAACCATGATATAATATAACAAGCGCCCGAATTAACTAACATTCTCTTTCCCCTTTGAAACAGTGCCCGTGAGGCGATGTTCTTGATTCCATACATTATGTACGCCTTTTGTATCGCTTCTTTCAGATTCTCTCGAGACCTTTCGGGTTATAAACTATGCGTAGTATATAGGGTTCCAAAGACGCAAGACCAGCTTTCGTCTTGCTTGTACATATCTTTCGAACAGGGGCTTCTTAACATACTCTTACACCACAGACTTCGACGCCCTTGCCCTCAATACGAGCGAGACGACCAAAGTACAGGATTGACAATTCACGAACGAACAAAGCATCGGTATCGCTCCAGACGTCGAGGCCCATGTTTTCCACAGAGTGGCTATCTACGCGGATAGCATCGGCATCGTCAGCTTCGAGGTCAGAGTCTGATGGTCGGAGCAGCGCTCTTTCGCCTGAGGCTTGTGATAAGCCCTCATCATCGTCATCATGGTCAGTATATGGCTCGTCTTGGCTGTCAGCTAGATCAGCTAACACTGATAGTATTTGTGTGGTGAGACGGTGGAAGTAGGCGATGATAGCAAGCTCAAATCGGGCCTCGCCAGAACCATCAGGGGCACGATTGCTGGCATTGAGAGACCCAAGTGAGTCTGATAGTTGCCCAGAGCGAGAACCTGGTCGAGGCATAGTCATAGAGGGTCCAAAATCGGCGAGCAGAGAAGCATCATGAGCTGCCTCCTCTTGCTGTTCCTGACGCAATTGTTCACCGGCGCTGGCCCACCACATGTACCCATTGTAGGCAAAAGCTGCCCATGTCAGGGGCTCGACGACCTTTTCCACTGCGTCGTCTCGTGGGTCACGGACGATATGACTTGACTGGGTGGAAAATCTACGCGCAGAGCGCTCGTCTTCAGGAGACTCTGGGACCGCGCTAGGCACCTGGCTAGCAGCTGCAAGACGGGCAAGGCCGTTCTTTAGAGTGGTAAAGCGACGAAGATCTCGCTGGGTCGCCTTGATAGGCTGTCCACGAGGGCATTCGACCACGGGCCAGACTCGCTCTGTAGCATTAAAGGAGCAGTCGGGAGGCAAAGTGACGAGCATATCCCATAGTGTGTCCTTCATAGCGAGAATGCTGTCAGTGGTGCACGCAATCCAACCAGAGCCTGATTCATCATCTATCGCGTGATCATCATTGCGGGGCCTCTTCGACGCCTCAAAGTCGTCCATGAGGAAAGGTATATCATGAACACCAATAGAGAAAAGCGGTCTTAGACGCTGAGTTGAAGCTGATCCTGGGAGTATATCGGTGACAGAGAGAGGAATATTGGAAAGAACAGAGAGGTTATATACTAGGAACATTAACGAAAAGCTACTAGCTGATGGGATGTGCCTTACCAAAATCACAAACTTCATGGACTGGTGCATGGCATGATATTAAAATACGCTTCCGTAGCAAGGCAGCGCGATGTATGGGAAAAATGAGCGGACCAAACTTGTCGAGAAGGCTGGTCAAACTCCAGGCAGGGTGATACGGTGAGAGTTTGTTACCGGGCGGTATTAAAGAGGCACCGTCGGAAGCTGATCGGTTGCGGCTGTGGGTTTTGCGGGGGAAAGGTGATGAGTTGAGAGATGGAGAGCTCACGGGAGTCTCTCCTGAGAGCCGACGATTGCCATTTCCAGACTTTTCGCGATTAGCAACCCAATATTCCTCGAGAATGCTTGTGTTTTTGCGATCCTCGGCCAGTTTCCTGTTCAACACGTCAGCCAAGTCCATTGCGCATGGGGTTGATTGCGTACGCAGCCATCTCCTTGAGTCCTTCAGCATGCCTCCAAGCGCGCCCCAGACGACCATAGCTCAGGGGAACTAGAACTCCGACGGCAAACATTCTCGCGTTCCGTGCCTCCTCCTCATCGCAGGGCATGTTAACAAAGGCGCTGAGTCCGGCATGGGCGCTGTCGTGAACGAAGTAGATGAGATCTTCAGAGACTGTGTGTAACCCAGAAGGAAGAGATTTGTATTCGACGAGGCCTTCGAGGTCGATTCCAGGAGCATTTTGTTTCCAGAGAATTGTATATCCGGCCTTGACGTCGAAGTGGATGAGGAAGAGAGCATCGATAGGAGGACGATCGAGAGGTTGGTTTGAAGGCATGCGGACGGAAAGAGACGGTTGTCCTCGGCGGGAGGAAGCCATGGCGATTGATTATCGAGATGCGCGCATCATATGTCGGCTGGATACTTTGCAAAGGCGCAGGCAGACTGCGCTTAAATTGAGTTTAAGAGGGGAGAACAGAGTCAAGAGAGGAGATAGGCGAGCCAGCAAGTAAGTGACAAGCGAATTGAAGCGAGTTTCGAAAGTCGAGCCAGAGATTGTTACGGCTTGGACGGGACTGTAATGGAGTAACCGAGGCAGAAATGAGAAGCCAGCGATTGTTGCAACAGGATGAAAGATTCCAAGGAGAACGAAAAGAATGAATGGTGACGATAGATCGTGGTGGAGTTGAGTTTGGGTCTGGCTTACAGCGGTTACATTAGGTGCCTACTACCTGAACTAGCTCAACACCTTAGCTCCAGGTAGCTATCGCAACCCGGTATAGTATCCGATAGGGCCCACGTGATACAGGCATGACAATGCTGGGCATTCAATCTTTAGTATAAGATTCTACCTTGACAGGATACATACCTTAGCTATACTACTACTTTTATAAAGAAAGCGTTTTCTGTCAGTTCTGTGTCTCAGACTCAGCTGGTACTGTACTACACGGAAGGAAGCCAAGAAGAGTGTGGTCGGACAATCCCGTGATCAAAGCCAAGAGACAGCTATTTTGTGTCTCTAGAGATATGAGGGACCTATTTGGCATTGTTAGAATGACCGCTTGAAACCGAGGGGTATTGTTACCTAGCCATTGACTGTGGAACAAGTATTCCAATGAATAAGTCTGGTTGTTCTAGGCTGCCACATACTCTATATGGAGCTGACATATTGCTACGTGTAGTTCAATTGCATGAAGCACGCCAGGCCAGAGGTTCAAAATACTTCAGATCATTCGAAAGGATCAGCTATGTTGTATTTTTGAGTCAGAAGGATATTGAGGACACTGGTGCAAACTGAGAGCAACAATCAACTTGTTCTCATACTCGACGGGATCACTCCAAACGATATGAAACAATTAGAGGACTCGAGGCTCTGAGAACCCACCAAGTTCATCTTGATTCATTACAAGATATTTAAATCTATCCAATTCTTTGTCAATTATTATCGAAATCTTTGGTACTTCAGCATCATCTCAATTCCAATAGTAGACATTCTGGGTATTATTCATGTCAGTGTTTTGGATGCAATACAAGTCGAGTCAACAGTCAAGACACAAAGAAGAGAAGAGAAGAACTATACAAGGTGTTTTCATTATGTCAAGTAACTCTTTGCATGGTGTGAGTTGTTGACATAGGCATCCCCAATATTATTGTCCCAACCGGATATAATAGCACCCAAACCGCTGAGTCAGGGAGGATCCATGTCCAGTCAAGTCATCTGTTCCTCATCCTCGGTGCCGACTTTCACATGGAAGCCATAAAAACGAGCACCCTGTACCTACCTAGGTGCCTGTGACATCACCCAACCAATGACAACCTCCCAATCCAAGACGTTCCCGTCCCGTGTCAACGGCTGTTGTAGAGAGAGCACGGAACTAATAACAACCCAGACTCTGTAGAAGTGAATGTGATCTACATTAATCCCTCATCCTCTATACAATAGCTATACTTTCTTGACTGACTGACTACCTAAATTAGTAACTTGCTATTCAGTGTTTGGTTCAAGACATGGAAGTAGAAAGAGAAAGAAAAAAAAAAGACCCCGCCATCGCTAGAATTGACACTTTTATTGAATCCACTCAACAAACCAACCCCCGCCAAACCCATACAATCCACATCCATATCCATAACCCAGCTGACCTACCACAACCTCTTCCTATTTTGCAGTCTTTAACCTATAAACTCTACTCGACTCTACCTCTCTTCTACTGGTGTCTCACTCTGTCTCATCACCTGTCTTTCCCTCCCCCTCCTCAACCAAAGACAGCAGAATCCGTCGTCGCCTATCATGTCCATCTCCAACATCCTCCTCTACTTCCTCCTCGGCTACGCCGCCCTCACAATCTTCTTCTACGCCATGTCCCTCGTCGTTCCAAAAGCCGCCTTCGCCGCCCGCGGCCTCGCTTCCTACATCTCTCTCCTCGCCGTCGCAGCCTATGGAGTCCTCGCCTCCATCTTCCTCACCATCGTTGGAAAGCAGCAGATCGCGCAATGGGCTGTCGGCCGCTGTTTCCACCATGTTATGCGCTACACCACTGGCGTTGAGTTCGTCGTCGAGGACCCCGATAATGTCCTCGGTACTACGCGCCCAGCCATCTTTATTGGAAACCACCAAACCGAACTCGATGTTCTTATGCTCGGAATAGTGTTCCCCAAGTACTGCAGTGTTACTGCTAAGGCTTCGCTGAAGAAGGTGCCTTTCCTCGGCTGGTTCATGTCGCTGAGCGGTTCCATTTTCATCGATCGCAAGAACAGCAAGGATGCCCGCGAGGCTATGAAGGGTGCTGCCAGTGAGATTCAGTCCAAGCGACAGAGCGTCTACATGTTCCCCGAGGGTACTCGAAGTTACGCCAAGGAGCCCATGCTGTTGCCTTTCAAGAAGGGTGCTTTCCACCTTGCTGTCCAAGCCGGCGTACCCATTGTTCCCTGCGTTGTCGCAAACTACAGCCATATCATGCACCCCAAGACTCTCACCTTCAAATCTGGAAAGATCCCCGTCAAGGGTACGTATAACTACTCTGTGCAGATGCCCAAATATCTAACTGTATATAGTTCTCAAGCCTATTCCCACCAAGAACTTGACCGCCGCAGACGTTGACGAGCTTGCTCGTACAACGCGCGAACTCATGCTCAACGAGCTCGTCACCCTCACAGCAAAGGCCCGCGGCCAACCCATGGTGGTTCCCGCTTCCCTTGACTCAACAACTGGCAAGAGCTCAGCCATCGATACAAATGGCTCGGCGCACTAAGCGCATCTTATCAAATAAAAAGAAATTATCGAGGAGGAGGAAGACTGGGTAGGATAGGGATAAGGAGTTTGTCATACGGGGAGTCACGTCGGATGCAAAGACTTGAGGCAGCCTTTTGATACCCCCATAGACGCATGCATGAGGCGGCTTGTGCCCGTGAGGTTTACGGGCTTGAGCTGAGCCCAAATGTTCTTGTTTACTGTTTCTGCTTTTCGTTACTGGAGCTTGCTTGCTGGCGGATTTGCGCTTGATTGTTTTACCTAGTTCATGAGGCAGGCTCACAACATATTTTTCAGAATTTAGTCGCATGACGGAATGAATAGACGTATATACGTTGCATATGCGGATGTCGATCACTTCCTTCACGTGTCGCGGGATTTCACATGCATACGGATCTGTATGTAACTTGCACACTTTTCGTGTTTCATCCGGTATCGTCTATCATCATCTACACGCCAAAACCGGAGGATCAGAAACGAGATTCAACTCCCAAGATCGCCAGACCCGACCTGCCTTATATCTCGCCATGCTCCGAGACTGACCAATTACAAGGAAATATCGCTACACTAAAACCAACCCAAGAAATCGAGGAAGCCCAGCTTTTGTATATAGCAAATGCGCCCACAGGCTTACTCTCTAAGCGCCTGCAGTGCTTGCGTCAGTGATACGACCCTCAGACTTCGGCCCCGTCTCGGTGTTCCCATAGCAGCCGAGCTAGTATGTGTTGCTGTAGGGCTCAAGTCATCTCGCCAGAAACGGAAGACACGCTTCAGATCCCGAGGAATACCTTCCAATACGACTGTTGAGATGGGTACAAAAGGACGGTCCTCCATGCCCGCGGCAAGGATGGCATATTCTTGAGCAAAGTCGAGAGCGTTGCGGAAAGACGAGTATTGCGACTGAGCACGCGCACCAACAATGATATACATCTCAAAAAATGCGTCAAGAACATATATGTGCTCGGGAGAAAGGTCATGCTGGTTGAAGGGAGCGATCTCAAAAACCTGGTGCTTATTAGTATGCCGACAGCTCAAGTCAACGTGGATCTAACATACCTGTTGCCGTGTGTCTGCGTCCGAGCAGAAGAGTCTGCTGCAGTACTTGGCATAGTTGGGCTTGAGTCTCCAATGATCAGCCGAGTGAGGCTTTGATCCGCTTTCAAAAAGTTTCCAAAATGACTCAGACTCATCGCCATCGTCGGCCTCGATTAGTTCTCCAGTGAGTGTAAGCTCAATGGCGATGAGCTTCGCCGCACTCAACTCTGTTACATCGCATCCTCGTCCCTTCCAGATATAGGCCTTACCCTGACTGGTGAGAACATAGACGAATCCTGCGCAGAGACTCGATGGACTGAAATCACACTCATCAAAAGCGACCTGGCCCTGATAGCGCCGGCCACACAGCATGTTGGGTGCTAGTGAGTCGTACTTGTTGCTTGAGCCGCGTCTAATCAAAACAACTCCACCAAGGGCTTGCAAGAACTCCGTTGTCTCCTTGCCTTGCTGCATCTTGACAAGCTTACCGCCCAATGTCTTGGCTTCTTTCTGGACAAAAAGAAGGGCGTCGTCAGCAGCCGACTCAGGAACTTGGTCACCGACCCAGAAATAGATCTCCAGACGCTTCCAGCCAGCCTCATTTGTGAAGCTGTGGGGAGCAATGTACATCTCTCGCTCAAACAATGTGCGCTCGTTATGAGCCGAAACGGGTGTCTTCTTGCCCTCTGCGGATATTTGGAACACCTGGAAGCTGAGACTCTGGATCTTCAGGGGGCCTGTTGGTGGTCGGTTTGCAAGAAGCTCTGCAGCATCTACCTTGTACTCAGACCTTGAAGGCTTTGGCCCAAAGAAGTCTGTCAATAGACTAGCAACATCGCTACCTTGGCTGGGGGTCTTTGTTGGTGCGGTTGAAGCTGTTTGCTGAGGCTTGGGGGTCTGCGGGGCTTGAGGAGTCTGGGGTTCCTTGGTAGGGGGTGTTGGCAAGGGACGGGTGGCTGCTCGAGATGGAGTCTTATTGATTTGTAGAGGAGACGATCGTCCAGGGTCAGGAAGGGGGCGAGGAGATGCTCTCGGTGGTGTCTGTACTCCAGAGGCTTCTGATCTGTCCCACGAGGGCTTCGCTGCCAGTG
>JABSSZ010001126.1:0-21736 GCA_013755755.1 Fusarium sp. NRRL 25184
TTGTGGTGGCGGAGGAGGTTCTTGAGCAGTTCGTCGGTATACCAGTGGATGAATAAGTTGATTGAGAGAAGAACGCCTTGAACGATGCCCCTATAGATAGCTAAGATGACCTACGTTTCTCACTGGAGATTGACCATTCCTCGGAATCATTGTGTCTCCTTTCTGCATCATCTGAATCTGACCCTCAAGCAAACGGCCCCTCGAACAACCATTTCCCAATTATCTTCTGAGCCTCTACCAACTTCAACTCAGCATCCTTCGATACCTCTTTATCCCCGTGAAGCAGCACTAGATTCTCATACTTATCATACGCATGAATCTGATCCGGAATCAACAACCATCTATAATTTCCTTCTTTCGTTTTCGTCTCAAAAGAGTACCTCTCGTCGTCCAGTATCAACTCCCCTTTAGGCCCAATTGCCTCTCTTCCTACGGTCTCGTCTCCAATCTCACGACCTGTCAGTCGACAGATCATTCTCCATGACTCTCCGGCCAGCATGTCAAGCTCGCACGCGAGGAAGAACAAATTAGGCGGGAGTTGATCTTTAGAAGCGTAAATAGGATTCAACAATGGATCATGATGATCTTGACCAGGTACAGTGTACGCAGCTTCAAAAATAGGCGACATCGGAAACAGCATATCCGTCGTCTTTGCCCGAAACCCTCCAAACGAAGGCTTCCACTGCCGAGTCTGTATCTTGTACTCTCGTCTCACAGACATATCTACCACTGGGTACATAGGCACAGCAGTCTTGATTCGTCGCACGCCGTCTCCACTGCCGCACATGCTCGGGAGTAGGGATACAGAGAGCGCTAGATTTCCACCAGCTGAGGAACCCATGATTGCAACGCGGTCTTGGTCAATTGGTAGCGATGAGTCGGAGAGAACCGCCAAGACGAGCGCTTCAAGGTCATAAATTGGAGTTGGGAAGTGAACACGTGGTGATTTGGAGTAGTTCAGAGCGACGACGAGAACAGAATGCATGTTGGCGAATGTGTAGTTGAAGTGGTCATCATCACGAGGATCGCCCATGACGAAACCGCCGCCGTGGATGGTAAAGACCGTAGGGAGCTTTTCTTCAGTGGTTTTATCAAAGGTTTGGGGAAAGAATATTCTATGACAGTTAGATTTTGTCAGAAATGTGAGGTGAACACATACCGTAGGGATAGCTTTGGTCGGCACGCGTATGTCTTGGTAAGAGTCGGCGCGTTAGCGGGTTTGACGATCTTTTCTTTCAGCGAAAGACCATAATTCGCAACGACGATAAAGGCTCGTAGTGCATAGGCTATGACTGAGCATCTGAAGGCGGTGGTTTTGGGAAGCGGCGCTTTGAAGCGCCGATGGGCTTCTTCGAGGGTGATTTTGTCGTCGGGCATCGTGTGTTTAGTGCGCCAACAAGATCAATTGAGTAGAACGCCTGAGGGCGGAGAGAGGACAGAGTCTATTCTCCGCGTGAGCAAGGAGATGCGCGGTTTGGAATAATAAGCAGAGTCTCGTGCCCCGCCACGTCGTTCGTATCCGAGCGTGCCTCGGGATGCGAGAAAGTCTATCTCGATTCGTTAGAGGAGCTCTTATTAGCGCCGTCGAGGCTGAGAAGCAGTACGCAATTCATCGTCGCTGCATGTGATTCGATGGGTAAGATCCCTGTCTTCCTTCCAACGCAACGCTCGCCATGGGCATTGAAATTTGCTAATGTCATACTTATAGAAGACTACAAAAAGGTGTATTTACTCATCAATACTCATGTTTACACTCTGTGCAGTGTATTCAGAACGAACGAACTAACCCTCGGACTTCTCAAACACCGACGCTAAACCCTTCTCAGCCCCGAAATCCCCGAGTCCTCCTCGCCCCCGAAGTCACACCAACGCCCTCCTTTCTACACCCCAATTCTCCATCATTATCAATACCATGGCCGAACTACGAAAATATGCATGTTCAATGTGCGCTCGACGCAAAGTCAAGTGTGATCGACAACACCCCTGCTCAAATTGTCAGAAAGGTCGTGCAGAATGTTCCTACGAAGCGCCTCTTCCGCCAAAGCCTCGTAAAAGAGCTGCCGACGAGGATCTGCTGGCGAGGCTGGCGCAGTATGAACAGTTGATGCAGAAGAATGGCGTGGATTATAGTCAGCACGCTAATGTTTGGGTGTCGTCGGGCTTGGAGGCGAAGAAGGGGGATGAAATGTCGACGGCGTCGGATGCTGCGACGGAGTTGTAAGTCATCTTGCCCATCAACAGTATGCATACTGATACTGATGTATGCAGGTGTCTTTGGTCAAAATTGAGCCATGAGGTAAGTCTTATGGACAATAATACGTCGCTGCGGCTGACATTGTTATAGCTCAAGTATCCTCCTACGCTTGCACTGCGTAATAAAGATGACCCTTTCCTCCACTCATCACCGTCATTTCACTCTATGATTCTCGACCCTGAATCAAAAGCCTATGATCATCATCCAGAACCAAAACAAATATTCTTCTTCTGGCAGACCTTTGTCGAATGCGTCAATCCCCTCATCAAGGTTATTCACGTTCCAAGTCTACAGAAGCGCATTCTAGAAGCAAGCTGGGATCTAGCAAACGTACCAAAGCCTCTCTCAGCACTCATGTTCTCCATTTACCTTCTCTCGGTCACCTCACTGTCGTCAGAAGCTTGTCAATCGTCCTTGGGGGAGGACAGAGGGGCATTGCTCACGCGCTATCGCACCGCCACGATACGAGCACTTACGGCAGCTGATTTCATGACGACAAAGGATCTTGAGACTCTTCAGGCCATGGTCCTCTTTACCTTTTCAAATCCAGAAACCGACCTAGCCGGTACCATGACGGCCGTTACCATAAGAGCTGGACAGATGATGGGTCTACACAAATCAGACACCGACACAAAACTATCCTTCTTCGAAAAGGAAATGCGCATTAGGCTCTGGTGGCAGATAAAAGGCCTCGACTCTCGAGTGCGCGCTAGTTCTACACCAGGAATCAAACTGGCAAGATCAGAATTCGGCGATGTTCGCCTCCCGTTCAATATCAACGACGCAGACCTCCATCCAGATATGCTCGAACCTCCAGTACAGCACACTGGTCCCACAGAAATGGTCTGTGTGCTGATGAAGTTCGAAGTAACGCAATGGCTTCGCTCATCTCCCAAAGCAGCCAAAGTATTCGACTGCATAGCCCCCGGCTTTGGAAGGCCTGGGGGATCGACCAAAGCTGAAGACGAAGCAATCAACGAGCTTGAAGCTATCTACACAGAGAAATATCTTTCTAAGCTTGATAGAGCGGTTCCCTTTCACGACCTGACATATGCAATGGCCAAACTGGCTATTGCAAGAATGCGCTTCAGATTGCATCACCCGAGGGCTAGAGCAGCACCTGGTGATGCGGATGTTTACATGACGAAAGAAGATAGCGACATTCTCTTCAACGCAGCACTGTCGTTCTTGGAACTCGTCAACGTTGGCTTTGAGAGTAAATTCTCATCGCAGATGTTTACTCATCTAACATCACTCTACCAAATCGACGCTTGGATCTACGTTATCAGTGAACTCCGCCGACGGCCGTCTGGACCAAGAATTAAGCTGGCATGGAAGCTCGTGGATAGTTTATATACCGATCATCCTGAACTTGTGGATAGTGTGGACAATTCGTTATACACTGCTTTGGGGAACTTGACGTTGGAGGCTTGGGAGGCAAGACGGAAGGTGTTGAGTGATGCTGATGCTGTACCGGCTTGTATCGGGGTGCTTTGGAGTAAGAGACGGGTTGGACAGGGCGATGCTGAGATGGCGGGTAGTGCACTCGATGCGTGGGATTTTAATGTTGGTGATGATCTGTTGGATTGGAATTATTGGAGCGATATCGTGCGATTTTAGGTTTTGATTATAGCTTTAGTACGAAGGAATGGAATGTACACACTTGCATTGTCGTACATCTGCAACCATGTCCAACGTTTCATAGCGCACATGCAGCTGGTGCAATGTCAAGCCCCTCCAATCGCATCACGACAGCATGAGTGGCTATCAGGTGAACACGTTACAGCGGCTCTCCCAGCCTCAAAAGGTTAAAGATTTTTCATGGCCAATAACAAGCATGCCGCAGTTGAAAAGCCTGTTGTGAAGACGCCCGTAACAAGGTTCTTGTTAAGCCGTGGTCGCATTAGCGTAGTTCTCACCGCGAGCTAGCGCAGAGACAAGAGATGACAGCTTCTTCTTCAAACATTTCTTCATTGTCTTTTGAGATGAAAGAATGGCTCTAGAGGTTCCTGAATAATGGTATGGGTGTTACATATGCAGATATTAGTCGCCAATTCACGATTGCCTGCATATTACCCTTCCAACAAACAAAACAGAGACAAACACCCCCATCAACCCCCATCTGCAATGCGACTAGCCCCACCTGTCACCTTCCCGTCACTGGGTAGCGTCCTCCGTTGATGCATTTCAGCGTCTGCGGCACAGAAGCAATTTGATATGTCATGTAAGCCCCCAAGCCTAGGTAGTCAACAAAGGCATAAAGATGCCACCAACCCCGCACGCGTGAGCTTATTTTTATCTCTTTGTGTTGAGAAATAAAACATAACGAAAAGATGACAGCTCAAATTGAAGCTGTAGGTTATTTACGTACTGTAGTTTGATCGACGAGTGCTAATCTTGGCAGGAACCTGCGTTGGACGTGGGGAACGACACCGAGAGTAACTTTAGTGCTGATAGGTATGTCGATAGAGGTGTATGTTGGGATTGAGCTGACGGTGTAGCGAAACCGAGTCAACTGCCTCGATTACGTCGAGTATTTTCGAGAATAAGTACTTTCAGGGGAGGACTTATGCCAATCCTAAATATGGAAAGCATTGGTAAGACATTTGGTGATGAGAGTGAGCACCGCTAATGAAGCAGGGCCCCCAATGACGAAAAGCAACTCGAAGCCCTTGATCTCATGTACGTGCATCGCCGAGCATTTTAATAGAGATGTTGGCTAACTATCTCAGCCATCATTGGTTGACATTGATGCTCGACGACAAGCTCTTCCTTGCCCCAATCGGCGACCATCCTCAGGCAAGTTCCCATCATTACCAAAGACTCCCATCCTGACACAGCCTAGCAAATCCTCGACATTGGTACAGGGACCGGTATCTGGGCCATAAACGTGGCAGATGAATACCCATCAGCCAGCGTTATTGCTACAGATATCACTCCAACCCAACCAAGTTTTGTCCCCCCAAACCTTGAGTTCCAGATCGATGATGCTCAACTCGAGTGGACGTTTGAGCCTGAATCTTTTGACTTTATCCACATTCGATATCTCCAGGGTACTATTGGTGATTGGGATAGGCTGTATGGTCAGATGTACAAGGCTCTCAAGCCAGGTGGTTGGTTCCAGCACATCGAGCCTGATCTTCAGATGCTTTCTCAGAACCCAGATATCAATGTCGACGAAGAGCAGTACGCATCCATCCCCTTCCTCTTTGTTCCCACTTCTAAGAAATCTTAGTATATTCACGCGCTGGGCAAAAGTTTTCACCCAAGTCGGCGAGACAATCGGCTGCACATTCGACTTCTCCAACGGTAAACTGTCAACCCTCGCCAAAGACGCAGGCTTCGTATCCGTGACTCCCCAAACGCACAAGATACCCGTTGGACGCTGGCCAAAGGACAAGAACAAGAAAGAACTTGGAACTTTCGTGGGACTGTCGTTTAGCCAGGCCCTCGATGGTTTCGTCAAGTTGCCGCTCTGTGAAATTCTCAAGTGGTCTCCTGAGGAGATGCAGCTCTTTGCGGCGGAGATGAGAAAGGTTCTTATGAACCCTAAGACGCAGGCTTTTGGTCATGTGTAAGTTCTCTGCTATGTGCTATGTGAGTTGGGAAGCTGATGTGTTGTAGGTTCAGTGTTTATGGGCAGAAGCCTGAGAGACCGAAGGAGAGTAGCCCAGCAGCGGAGTAATGTTTCAATTTGAAGCGTGGATATCCGTGACAGATATTCTTGAATGACGTACGAAGCTTATGGCTGTTTTACTTAAAGGCTGATACTATATCAAAATGCCCCTCGATATTGTGACAAGTGACTTACAGTTGAAACTTATGGCTAAGAGCTTATATCGCATCACCACAGAGAACTTGGTATCGCAAGCTCCTCCTCTGATGCGTCTAGGAAGAAACTACTCCTAGCCAGTTTTTTTTCGCGCAAGAGAAATTCCCTAGGCCAGGGAAATTTTGAGAGGTTCGTATCAGAAGGTAATTGTATCACTACAAGGCATATCAGCATGCAGCCTTCAACGGAGGCCGGGTCCGACTCGTACATAGCTCGGAACGAAGATGCATCAATTGATGAAGTGCTGTATTTTCCCGGAGTCAAGTTCCAGTCGAGGACCATTGAAGCGTCGAGTTTGCTCATCAGAAAGGCACAAGCTGAAAGTGATGGGCGACTATTGAAGGGACTACTAGCCTTTACCAAACAGCATTTATATCATGACACTATTGTGTTGTTTTCTCCAATTCGATGCAACCAACTCAAATGCAAGTATCATACAAGATCTAAAACACTCTACCAACCCAGTACTTATCCAAACGCTTCCTAAGCAGTATTGTAGTACATCTCAATCTTCTTGATCTTGAACACAGCATTCTGCTTAGGGGGTCCAGCGCTCCAGCCCTTATCACCGTTGGACCAGTTATTCCAGATCCAAGGTCCAGGCACGCTGGGAACATCCTTCTTGGTAGACCACTTCTTCACGCCATCAACATAAAACTCGACAAGACCCTTGGTCCAGTCAATTCGGTACTCGTGCTCCGTAGTAGTAGGGTTTGAAGGAGGAAGAACATCCTTGGAAGTTGGCTCGCCGTCGCCGTTGTTGTCTTGGTTCGTGAACCACAGTCTACGAATGCCGTCGTAGTTGGACTCGGACTTGGGGTCGGATAGCCACTCGATGTCGGTTTCCTGGCTGTCGGATTGGTAGAAGAACATCCCTGAGATTGTCAGCATATCGTCAATTGAGATGGCAGGATAAAGGTACCGTTGCAAACACCTGCAGGCTCGCTAAGAATAGCTGTCGTTCGGACAGAAGCGTACTTGATGTTCTCAATCTCAGTCGCAACCTCAGCAGCCTTGTAGGGCTTGGACTTTTGGCCACCAGGGACCGTCAACTCAAGGTATCCATTGCGGACTTTTACACCAGATGGTTTGAAAGAATGGGTATTTCCGACAGTATAATCGCTAGAGTAAAGACCATCAGGAAGACTCTTGCCATTGAAAGTCCAGACCTTCTTATTGGCGAACTTTGTCGCGCGGTCGACGATGTAATGACCGTTCTCCAACTTTGGCTCAGGGGATCGCTTGGTAGCGCATCCCTTAGGCGAGGCAGCCGCCAGGCCAAGTACTGTGAATGCGACAGAGACGTAGGAAGCGATATGCATGGTGAAGTCTGAGGAATATCTTGGCCTGAGTCCATCGCGACTTGGCACGCTTATTATGTACCAAACCCATGACTTCGAAGGATCGCAGGATTTCTGTCTAGACCGCACTGAGAGGAATGTCCATTGTCGGTCCTGGTTTAGCGGTGGATATCAAGGCTGAGCATTCCAGGGGTCCCCTGTAGACTTAGCGTTCTCAGCATACCAGACAGCATTGCAGATGTCTGAGCTTAGGTCCTGTTCATTTCTAGCGGGCCGAACCTCTGCGGCTGAGCTATTTGTATTTCATGTCTTAGGATTCTGGTTTGTTTGAGGCCTTTTCGAGGGAATCAAAGCCATTATGCTTCATTCTTGGATCCATTGTATATAAGCACTAACGGCCTCGAAACAAGGCAGCGTGGCGGAGGCAAATAGCGGGCCCTTAATTTCCAGGTCACCACTGGATTTGGCAGGTTCTTACTGGCGGTCTTAAGAGGATGCAGTGGGTTCCCAGGATTCCGTGCTTGGGCGCGATTGTTGGTCCTGGAATGTGACTTCGCGGCTGGTTATAGTGAGACTCGGCCGCAAATGGCTTGATCTAAGATCGTAGATCGGCTCTAGGGATTTAAGCACGCTCTTTACAAGCAGAGATTTCACTAAAGTGTAGCTTATTTATGAGTCAATGGGTTGAGAGGAGCAGACGTATAGCAACGTGATGCCAGTCATTGCTCTTCGATGGTCTTCTTTTCTCTTGTTCTAGCTAGCACTCTCCTCATGATGCTCTTCAAACAAGATGTATCGTTACATCCAACATCAGCAAGCAGTATAGCACCAGAATCAACGGTCTGAGTGTCATACATTGGTCCAGTACCATGACCATTTTCAACCTTGTAGAACTTTGAAGTCGATTTATTAATTTGATACACTGAATATTTCTGTCACTTGTGGTGTAACCGATATAGTGAATGTCGTTATTATAGTATTATGGCATCGGCCTCTTTCTCCGCTGACTATGTCTTTCCCCAGAAGCTCTCTACTAGCATCATATCTGCCAGCCTCCTAATCTGGCTCAGGCCCAGTCAATCCAACACTTCATTAGGTAGCTTTTTACAGCGAAGGGTCAAGCCGTTTGATGGACCGCTGACCTTCGCCAGTGATATTTTGTTTCGCCGCCAGTCGATTTAGTGTCCTCAGGCTGCATAGGTCAAGATCAGTGCTTGTTTCAACACAGGTGCTGCGATTTCGTCATTCGAAGTAAGTCTCCCCCAGGTCGAGCGTAGGTTTTTTGCAGTATGATCATGATCCCAGCGCGAGTACATATAGTATATGAAGTTCGACGATCTATCGCGTGTAAGGAAGAGCGTCTTATATTTAAGACATGGGAGTGACATATTGTCGTCATCGGCCAAGACTTTGAAATCATAGGGTGATTTCAAGGGGTATTTTCCCGGCCAGCGTAAGAAATGGTTGTGAATGTATGAGGAGTACCCAACGTAGATGGATTTTATCTGTCGTCTACCAGCGGCTACCCTACTTTGTAGAGCTAGATGGAGTCTTTGCCACTCTCCCCGAGTAGGTCGTGGTATAGCAATATAGTCGACATCGGTTGTCAGGGAAGAAAAGATTTCCAGTACGGGTGCATTAAATGTTGTCAGAAGAACAGTGCTGAAATGCCGATTGATGAGAGCCCCATCGCCATCTGCCGCGATCTGATGGGCGATGTTGCGGGAAAGGACTTGCCGACTCTCAGAGCAGACTTTAGAAAGAATCATGCCCCGAGAGATTGAGAAAGACCCAATCTTGGTTGGTTTTTGATGGCGGCCTTCTATCCTCAGGTGTCGTTCCACGGAGATCATGCA
Organism: Fusarium sp. NRRL 25184; assembly: GCA_013755755.1. Taxonomy (NCBI): domain Eukaryota; kingdom Fungi; phylum Ascomycota; class Sordariomycetes; order Hypocreales; family Nectriaceae; genus Fusarium; species Fusarium sp. NRRL 25184. The sequence continues at coordinate 9,244 of JABSSZ010001126.1, forward strand.
TTCCCATATCATTTCACGGATCTCGAGAGGAAGCCTTGAAAAGCAAGAGAATGTTTGCAAGACTCCATTTGCCGGGAGTTTTTCGGAAGAATCCATGAGGACAGGATGTTCGCTGGAGTATGTGCTGCGTACTTCGGAGGATTATTGATGGAGGAGTGAAAAATGTAGCACAGGGCGAGGTTGGCGTGATTCGTTTTGTGTCCTTCACAAAAGTCTAAATCTCTTATCACAAAGCATAGCATAGAAAAGAGAGTTTCATCGATGTCACTTGCAATCTTGCCGTTGGCTTATGTCGTGGGGTATAAATGAACCCAAATCCTGATCTTCAATCCACTTTTGGCTACTCACTACATCTATATGGCTGAGAGATGAAGTAAGCTCCAAGCCTGAACACAAAAGCAGACATCTCAGCACCGCCTTATTTGTTATTGGCCCGTAAAGCCAGAGAGCGAGCCTGCTTAATAAAAGCTTCTGATTTTGATAAAGCTTCCCTACCGTCCATGGACTGAAGATTTGCATGATAATTCGACTACAAGAACCCAGAAGCAGAAATGTTTCCAGCACCGTCAGTTCGAGGAATTGCCCCGAGATAAAACGCACAATGCGCCTCATGTATTAGCATGATGTTCGAAAACATATCGTTTCTTACCGCTGTGTATGAGAAAGCATTATTCTTTGTAATATGAGAGACAGGGTATGATATGATATTGGTCAATTATCAAAAAGTCTCGTCCTGAACGGTCCCAAACTCGTCTCCAGGTCTTTAGAGTTCAAGGTTAACCTCCAACCTTCAACTCAGCTACCCAGATCGAGAAACACTGTAGAAGGGCGTGTATACCTCAATGCCACGTAGAATCATAGGGCAACTCGTGTCTCTCCTAGCAGCATCGATTAAGCATCGTAAGTCTGCATTCCCTATGAGGCTCAAGATCCCGTTAAACAGCCATATTAGCCTAAAGGGATACTCTACAGACATCTCAGCAGCAACATCTCACTCTAGATTGATTGATAGGACTGTACTATTACAAGATATAATAAGAAAATTACCATGTTCAACTAGTCATTAGTCTGTTGCAATTCCCCCTTCCGCATTATCTCCTCGCTCCATCATGACAGCCTGCAATCATAACGGCCGCCAGCACCAGCCAGACAATTTAAAGACCGCGCGCCCTAAGCAGCTTCAGAATAGTATTTTGTTCACCACATAATATAAACGGGTTATTAAAGTCCGAGTATTACGATTCTAATCCTTCAAGTGTCTGTCTTTTGCCTGATTCTCAGCCTAGGACAGAGAAAGTCCACGTAACCCCGCGATCCTCACGCGTTCAACCAGCCAATGGGACAGGCGTCAGCCTGCCTGGGTCTTCAAACCCCCTGGAAAAAGATTCTTATTCCCTATTCCATCGTTTTGGAAGTGACGCTAACGTGGTTCAACCTCGTGTTTTGACCTCGTGAGGGTACCGCCAAGAATTAGACCAGTATAGGCGAAGGCGGCGCAGCGTGTGAAGGATTGCAAAGGATCCGAAAGAGCCAATTGCAAGATGGCAATATGAAAAGCTCAAATGTTTATAAACCAGTAAGATGTCGTATGTTTAGCGCCTCTTGTCTTGAGATATTTGCTGCGTTGCCTATCCTCAATCACTCAGTATGCATCTTCAATCCGCTCTTGCTCTCGGCCTCTTGGCCAACTCTGTGTCAGTTGCTGGCTTTGACTGCGGTACCTCGGGGTCCAGCAGTAGCCTGAAAGCTATTTCAAAGGATCTTGCAAGTGAGCATCTCGAAATTCGACGACATCATAAGAACGTAGAGGTCAAGACATACGTCCACATCATAGCAGCAAGTAAGAAGGAAGAAGATGGCTACCTTAGTGCAAGTCCTACCAAAGCATTTGCTACATATTTACTGACTCTTCCCAGAAAACCACTGTCAAAGAACAGATGGATCTCCTAAACAAAAGCTACAAGCCATGGAACTTCTCCTTCAAGTTGATGAAGACCACCAGAACCATCAACGAATCCTGGGCATCACCCGTCGGCAGCCCTGGTAGGCCCGACACGGAAGGCGATCTCCGAGCTGCACTCAGGCAAGGAACCTACAAGGACCTCAACCTGTTCTTCATCGCAGATATGCCCCCTGGTGGAAAGTGCGAGCTCCCTGTTCCCAACCCCACCAAGCATGATATCCTCTTCGATGGCTGCATTATGAGGCCCGATAACCCAGGCGAGGTACCCCCAAAATTCAACTTCGTGACCGTTCATGAGGTTGGGCATTGGCTTGGCCTGGAGCATACCTTTGAGAATGGCTGCGAGGAGCCGGGTGACTATGTTGATGATACTCCTTATGAGGCATCGCCTCCGGAATTTGGTGTTTGCCCCCCACCTGATCGTAATAGCTGTCCCGAGAAACCAGGTCTTGATCCTACTGATAACTTCATGGACTATGTCGAACCGTAAGTTGTTCATTCCTCGAGACTGGAAACATGGCTAACGAGGTGCAGTGAATGCGGTCCCAAGAGGTTTACCCCTGGACAAGCTGAGCGCATGCATAAGCTTTGGAAGAAGTTGCGCGCCAACTGATGCTTTTCGGACAAGATCTTGAGATATGGGGTCTTATGAAGATTGATGAAGATTGATGATATGATTGAGAGCGAGGAGTTGGGTGACGAGCACTGAGCAGAGACAGGAGCCAAGGACGAGACCTCTGACCCGTTTTACTTCAGTATGGTGAATTTCTATTACATGGTGAATTTGTCTTCTTAATATTTTGCAACTCGTCTGGTATGAACGCTTCATATTGCGGTTATCAAAGTCATATCAAGTCAAGTGGATTAAGTATATATTGCTATTTCACACCGAAGAAGCATTCACCTGGGGAACTACAGACTCACTACGAAAGCGGCGCTTAACTATTCGAGTCAAAAATAGTATAAAAATTAGAGTGAAAGAGAGCAGTCGCATGCAAAAAGAACAAGTTGCGGTTTATGTGGATCGAACACATGACCTTCAGATATCAATTGATTGAAGTTTGACTTCAGTCTGACGCTCTCCCAACTGAGCTAAACCCGCCGACAGATGCCAATTGGGTTCAGTAAAACACTCATCAGCCGAGGTCGCGCCGGTGCAAGGCTCACTACTACCCTTGACTTCAACATGGACTTCACGGCTCGCTTATTCTCTACATCCCATTTCTCCTTCATCACATACGTCTTGATCTTAAGGTATAAGCATACTTTCACCCAAGATAACACATTAGGGAAATTATTTATCACCAGGGATGCAAGGCACTCGACATTTCCACAATGGGAGACGATGAGTATCGCATGTTCCGCCAGGCGCTCTAGACCAGGACTATATTTCCGCGCTTTTCCCCCTACACCTTCTCCCGAGCCACCTCTTTTTACAATGCAACAATCTCTTATCGTCGAGATACCGGAGCGCATGCGGCATAACATAAGTACTTCTTCGAAGCATCTGCAGGGGTATTAGCCACACCCAGCCCGTTAGAGCGGAGCTGACATGTTCTGTTACCACTGAGAACCTGCTCACCAGGACATCACGGACCAGGCAATAGACCTGCTAGTCAGCTAGTGAGTGCGTATACTCTCTTGTGGAGCGTGGGGTACTAATATGACATGAGAGGTTTCGCAGGGTCATCTCTTGAAGGGAGGAAATCCTCGAGCATCTTTCCGTACCATACATCATGAGTCCAGTAGCGTGGCAACACCTACAGGGCAATATCCAATAGTGGTTCTAGTCACACGAGAATAAACAGAGCCATTCAAGGTCTCTGTTAGCGGTTACACACTCGGTGAATTTCGGAGTTCTTGGGAGATATGGTGTTGTTCCTGGACAAAGCCGTGTGTCATTACTCCCAGAGCGCACAATCGACTACTATTCTATTATCCTGTAACAGGGGCCATAGTGGAGAGAAACCCTGGAGTCAATAGACGCCTGTCTGTGAGTTGTATAGGCTGGAATGGGTCGCGGATAAATAAGGGGGCTTGGGCTACTAGTGAAGGCTCATCGCATCGTTCGTGCTTGGACTTCTACACAAACTGGCACTCCTTCAGGCACATACGACCATACCTACAGTAGAATACGGGATCCCGTCCGCTCTCCCNNGGTGACGACCAGCGAATCCCCGCTGTTGTATGTTTTTTGCCCTTTTCAGATGATCTGAAGACTGCGATGTCTTTTTTGCCAGGTGCATTGAGTCCCTAGATAAATGCGGTGACATTTCCCCTTCGATAAGGCTGTTGAAATCTCGACCCAGTCTTGCCTTTCCAGGTGGGAACTGTTCTTGTGCTACGTTAAACCACATGAGAGATGTGTTATTTGCAGTTGAGACTTGTGGCTGAGAGCTCATATCACTGTAGAAAACTTAGTAACCCCATGAGGCCGCGTAGCTATTAATCCCCTCAATGAACGTCTCTCTCGGTTCTTCCAAAAACATTGGGATATACTCCTGCACCCCCTCTGATTCCCAGTGGTTGGTGTACTTAGCCTTGTAAAACTCCCAATAATCGGGATACCAGCCTGACTGGTGCCAGTCTATCACAGCGACAACACGGTAGGGCGAGCCTTCAGAGACCGTTACATTGCTCTGGTGAAGGTCAGCATGAGTGAACACAACTCCAGGATCGTCAGGTAGAAATTGACGATATGGATCAGGTATATCCTCCAGCTTATAGCCTTCCCAGTGGGGACCACTTGCAGCTAGCTCTTTAATCAAGAAAGAAAACCAGTCATGGAATTCTTTCACGGACGAGAATGGTCCAGCTCTTGGTCGGATTCCATCGGCAAATACAACATCTTGGAGCGGCCCGCGGTTGATTTGTCCTAGCGACTGATCAGCATCTTCGTTTGTAAGGCAGTCGATTCTCACATACCGAGGAACTCATCATTTGAGTCACGTTTTACTTGACGTAGGTCAACTACCATATCTCGCAGTTGTTCGCAAACCCCAACCCTATCCTCTTTACCCAAAGCATCCCATCTTTTCTCCAAGGTCACACCTCCAACCAACTGCATGTACAAAAACACTTCTCCTCTGTCTTCTGTCCAGCCGTATATCTCGGGAACAGGGATGCTTGGAAGATATCGACGTAACCACCAAAGACACTGGCCTTCTGCAATAGTGACTCGAGGTTCTTTGCCAAATTTGACTACCAAACCAAGTGTCTCGAAGACGACAGTATTCTTTCTATCTAGGACGTGATCTCCCGCTTTACTCTTGGCTCGGACTTGATCAGCAGACGGGAAAGTTACTTCAGGCCCATGTCGCGCGAAGAACGTAGAGTCTTTGAACTTAATGTCTGATCCCTTGGGGAGGGAGTCAACAAGGACCGTAGGTGGTGAGTTTTGCATCTTGAGAAGTCTGCGTTCAACCATGAGGCGGTTGAATGTTGGTTAGGCAACATTGCTACTATTTTGTTGTTGGTTCAGCCTGTCCGCGGATGAAAGCCGGGCCGCTGCATATCCAACCAAGGTTGATTTAGTCACCCTGCAGCGAACATGTTGCGAAACATAGTTTAGGGCATAACAGTTGATCGCTACAACCATTTCCAATATTCGTCACACACTCCCTTGCAAGACTCTAAAAGATAGGTGAAGCATAGTAACGACGTAGAGCAAGCGTGAAGAAGGATCCCCGGATCATATATTTGATTACAATTATTACGCGGAACTCGAAGATGTTATTTGGCCACATGTAAATTGAAGGCTTCCGGACTATATTTGATGTATACAGGCTTAAACCCTCTTATTAACGACTTCATTCTCCTGCAAAGATTTATGCCGCCTCCTCTTCTCTGATAACCCCAACAATTTGAAGTGACCGTTCAAACAGATCTTTTGACTGGAATGCATTAAAATGGTGGCTCCAATTCGGGATACGGCAACTATCCATGCTTCCAATACCAAAGGACAAGATAAACCCTGTCTAAATAAATCCTGAAGGAACTGAAACCCGAGAAGAAAGATGCGATTGACCAATGAGCTCACCTTGATATCTCCATGGACGTATCTCCGGGCGTTCCGATGCGAGACGCCCGTCGGCGGATTTTAACATAGAGCTTGCCTTAAGTCCGTCAGTAGCGACATGAAGAGATGGCACAAGAGCACTGCTACATATACCGCTTATTTCGTCAAATATCCCCCTAAACCTTCAAATTTGCAACCATTGTTCATATGGTGTGTGATGCAACATGTCCAAATACAAGCAGCTGGTCCTTATTACCGGTGAGTTGATGCACACAAAGATACACAGACTCTCCATTGAGATACCCAACTAGGCGCCAATCAAGGCGTCGGTTTCGAAACCGCCAAGAACCTAGTTCTCTCTTCCGTTAAATACCATGTCATCATTGGCAGTCGAGATGAAGCCAAGGGGGAAATAGCAGCTCGCTCCCTCCAGTCACTCGACGACATCAAAGGAACAGTCTCCAGCATCCAAATTGACGTTACGGATGACAACTCCGTCGATGCCGCTGCTCAGACTCTAGCCTCTGAATGGGGCAGATTGGATATTCTGGTCAACAACGCTGGTATCATCTCAATGGAAAGCCCTCCAACACGCGAAGCTTTCCGCAACGTTCTCGAGACAAACCTCGTTGGTGCACTCAGCGTCACCGAAGCATTTCTTCCTCTTCTTCGCAAGTCAGAGCACAAACCTCCTCGTCTCATCTTCGTTACATCAAGCACTGGATCCCTCACCCTTACGTCCGACCCTGAATCTCCGCTTCATAGCGCTGGTGCGGTGGAATACCGGACTAGTAAAGCTGGACTGAACATGCTCATGACGATGTACAATATCCGACTCAAGCCAGAGGGAATTATGGTGTTTGGGGCGGATCCGGGGTTGTGTGCGACGAATTTTACGAGTGATGCCGAGTCTCTCAGGCAGCGAGGAGCAGCTGAGCCGACGGAGGGAGGGGAGCGAATTGCGCGTGTTATTAAGGGTGAGAAAGACCAAGATGTTGGAAAGGCTATTGGCATCAATGGCGTGAACCCGTGGTGATACTGTCGGTTTCGCTCATGGACAGAGAGTAGAAAGAGGGGACGTAGGAGAACGATGGATAGTTGTTTCCTGGGTCTTGCATGGTAGTGGAATCAGCGCTTGGCTCACCGGTTTGTCTATTAATATCGTAACGTGTCCAGAAGATAAACCTTTTCTGCGACTAGAGACTCATGCCATACAAGCATAACGTTAGCTGTCAGACGGGTCCCACTGATGCTGACTCAATCATCCACGGAGGAGCCCGAACCTGGTCCTCTCCGCAGATATAAACGTGCTATTTCGCTTCTTATCGTCACACTGCTCTGAAATCCTTTAGAAGTCTACAGCATTCGACTAAACCGACATGGTGCTGACTTGGTTCATTACTGGCTGCTCCAGCGGGTTCGGCGAAGCCCTCGTTCGTCAACTTCGATCTGCAGGCGATAATGTCATAGCCACTGGTCGCAACGCGGATACAAAACTGTCTCATCTCAAAGACACTGGCGCAGCTATTCTTGACCTCGATGTTTCATCCTCCCCCGATGTCATCAAGTCCAAGATCGACGAGGCTTGGAGTATCTACGATGGCATCGATGTTGTCGTCAACAACGCGGGGTACATCCTCAGTGGGGCGGTAGAAGAGCTGACGTGAGTAAGGCTCTGATCTATAATGAACGCAGCTGACTATAGAGTAGTCAGGAGGATATGGAAAAGTCTTTCCAGGCCAACTTTCACGGACCTATGAACATCACCCGCGCCGTCTTGCCGTACTTGAGGAAGAAGGGATCAGGAACTTTGCTCTTCGTCGGATCTCAAGCTGGATGGCACGCTGATCCCAGTGCATCCGGATACTGCGCCAGCAAGTTTGCCCTAGAAGGTAGGTCAAGACGAACTTTCAGTCCTTCACACCTTCACTCGCTGACACCCTTAGGTGCCGTTGAGTGTCTATCCAAAGAACTCGCCATCTTCGCACCAGGTCTGAAAGTGCTCATCGTCGAGCCAGGATACTGCCGCACACCGGTTTTCAACAAGATCCAGCATGTCGAGGCTCGTGTTCCAGAGTATGCTCAGTTCAATGGAGCGGTTCGACAGGCTGAGGCGACTTTGACGGAAAGTTCTCCAGGAGACCCTGAGAAGGCTGTTGCTAGAATGATTGAGTTGGTCAAGGGAACGGGCTTTGCAGAGGGTAAGAAGTTGCCTTTGAGGGTACCTTTGGGGTCGGATAGTTGGTCAAGAGTGAAGACCAAGTGTGAAGAGACGCTGGAGATTTGCCGCGAGTGGGAGGAACTGGCGAAGAGCGTCGATATACAGGGCAGTTCGACATAAGCCGGGACAGAAGTGAAATCGCAGGAAAGAAACAACACGGCATAACTCGCACATGTTTCTAGATGGATAGAACCAGACGCATAGTTCAAGAAAAAGATAATTCATTCTGCGAAAAAGCAAAAGAACAGGGTCTGGCCGGGGATTGAACCCGGGACCTCTCGCAAGCTAAGCTATAGGGTTTTCCCTAAGCGAGAATCATACCACTAGACCACCAGACCGATCAAGTTTGATAAAAGGAGGTTTCAGAATCTGGCCTATGATCAAAATCCGCTCTGGTTCAGCCAGTTAGTTATTCATGGATGCTGGATACCGAAGCTCGGATCTGCTCTTCAACTGGAGCCCCAGTCGCTTCAGGTGTGCAATTTTATCTTATCTTAACGCAGTTCATTTGGCCCCGCCTGAATAAGCTTATCCCGCTTTCTCGCTACTGAAATTTCCCATTGCTCAGCGTGATGCCTCATTTCTGCGCATGCAGCTTTCTCAAATGTCGTGAATCGGTTACAACAAATTGGGCCAAGTAGCGGGACCGCTCTGCAACTTTGTATCTTGCAGAAAATATCCGCTTGATAGAGTTGAAGGTTTTTCAACGGCCATGTCGGTGTAAGTCCATTGGGTCCAGTATTCAAACACCAACTCTGTTGCAAATCAGTACTGAAACAATCACCATTTCATGCGCTGCCCTACGGGGCATCATCCCCAGCGTTGATCAACCCTGGGCCACTTAATTGGTCATCTTTAGTGGACGCCCTGTAACTCTCGTTACGGGGAGCCTAGCTCCATCGAGGTTAACCCACTGAATGATTGGGCTCCTGTCTGGCTAGTCCCCTATCGCTATTCCCATTCTGTTCCCTCTCCTTTCCAATTTCCCACCTTAATTTTCCCTCCTTCAACATCTCTTCGTTCATTCATTCGCTCATTTTCAGCCACAAAATACTTCACTTCTTACACTCGTTATCAATATTTAAGATGTCTTCTGCTCTCGTCACCTCTCTCCCCGTCTTCGCCGGGGCGGGTGCGTCAACCACCCTTGTCGCCGAAGTCCTCGGCGCAGACGCGGATCATACAACATACGTTCTGAACTGCCCCTACGTTGACCCCGAGAGCGAAGAGGCTCATACCATGGACGACTGTGGTGTCTACAATAACACCTACATCGTTGGGCCCTACATGAGCAAGACTCTTCCCCCTGGTGCCGCCAGCACAGGCGACTTCGATCTCCTCATCACCATGCCTGGTGACAAAGAGGATGACTGGAGATTCTCTGTGCACTGCGAAATGTCGCGTACCGTCGCGCAGAAGTGCACCACCATCAACATCGGTGGCAACGACGATGGCCATCCTACCGCGACTCTTACCAGCACTGGGGATCTTGAGGATTACGGGTTCAGAACATTCGAGTATGGTGCTGTTTCTATCACTGCAGGTCAGGAACTACTCAACGCTAAACACGCGAGCGCCACTGCAACTGCTAGCGACGCCACCAAGACTAAGGCTTCGGAAAGCGATGCTAGTGGATCTGGGACATCTGGTGAAGCTACGCCCACTAACACTTCTGGTGCCTCGTCTTCTTTGACGCGTATGTTTGGTGCTCTTTCTCTGGCTGGTGTCGCCGCTGCTCTCGTCATGTGAAATACCGGCTCGGAATAACTCTTTCTTCGCACAAGTCTTGTATAATTATCAGTAATGAAGGGTTGGGGCTGGGGACGACGGGTCTCGTAATGCACAGGATTTGACTTGGTTATACTTTAGGCAGTCAACACAAATGAATTAAGTTATTGCCCACTACATACCTGGAGAAAATGCGCGGAGCCTCACGATTAAGTTTGAACCTGTCCAATAGAGTTTCTCCCAGCCAACTACAGCCATGAACAACAGCTCGAACCAGACTTCATGCTGAGTCCCGGAATGTCATAAGCCGACTCAACTCCAAAAATGTATCCGAGAGTAGAAGCAAAAACGTATTTCGAAAATCTACTTCACAGGAAAACCTAAATGTGTTGACACTCCCCAGATAAGTCATGTTGTGAGTCATGCTGAGCAGCTGAGGGGGTAGACATTAGGACCAGTATTAAATCATGGCACGGAAAGTGAAAGCCCCAGAAGAGAATGGAGCCGAGCATGACGGAAGGACAAAGAGCCTCGCAATACGTGGTACCTCCTTTTGAGCTCATGCTAACGAATGCAGAATGTCGAAAGTGATGGAATGGGCAGCTACTGAGCTTAAGCCCTCTTTTAAGGGATGACCGTATAAGGAGAGCAGAGTGATCCCGCCGGCTCTCTACTGTAAGCAATGTTCTCATAGCATAGCTAGGCTATATATCGTCTGTAAGTGGTCTTTACTATCATGACTCTTATTAAGTGAGATAGATGTAGAAATCGGACAAAATGATATTACTTACTGCGTCCCGTGATATTCTTTGTCTTGTAAATTAACCCGTCACTTGAATTGGAGAATAGTCTACCTCAGGGATCCTGACACCGGCCTTGAAATTTCTAATAGTGACTCGTTCAAGCTGAGCTCTTGACTGTCCCTCGCTACTCGAGCTCCGGGGGTGTTTCTAGAATGTGGGAATTGTGCCCGCCACCGTGGCAACAAATGGCAGCCTGAGACTGACCCAAGGCCCAAACGCACCAAAGCTTCATAACAAGTGTAAAGTCACATCAAAAGAGACCACAAACTCATTCATGAAGGGAAAAAATTATCCGAGACCTGAACATGAGGCATCCAATGCCATGGGAGGGGCAATGGCCTGGGGACACTAGCACACCTCAAACTTTAGGCTCAAGCTTTTCACGGGCCCTACTACTGATTTGAAAGTCAGATCAACCAGTGCGAGCGTACAATTCTGACTCAGCCCCTCTATTCGGGAAATGTCGCCTCGGACTAGTGCTTCCCACCACCAAGGGCGATGAAGTCCAGATGCACTGAATGTGGCTAGCTGTTCCAATCGGCACTAAATATTTGACTTATGGGATTCAAAAGATCCCCATGATCGAGGAGATTATCATGCTAGCTTACTACCCAAGTAAGGGGATGAAAGGGGAGAAGGAAGCAGGAAAGAAATCACTCACGATTCGCCTCCAAGAGTTGGGAGGTTACTTCGTACTGCCTGTTCCTTTTTAACTTCTATCATCAAGATGCTTTTCACTGTTGCTTCTATTTGAGGGAACGAAACATTACACATCTCTTTATAGCGAATCAACGCAGGCCATATGAGTCAACACTCGGTAATTCTCCCCTGTTGCTCTACTATCAAAGTCGAAGACCAGACGAAATTCGCCGTTAAAACACAGTGTGATGGTCTTCTGACAACATTATATGCCTTGGACTCGAAATGTCAAAATGAACCCCTCGTGATATCTATTCCTTTATTCGTCGGAGTGAACTCACGATCTGATAAGCTTTCGTGCTGTGCTCTTTAGAATCTCAAGACTGGAGCTTCTACTACTCTGTGCTTCTATAAAATCCCAGATTTCTTTCCTTGTCTTCCCTTCTTTATTCTTTTCACTTAACCACATTCGACAGACACGTCTAACATTCGACAAGTTACACTTACCAAGGTATCTATTAACAAAAGGCCATACTCCTTCCTACCTCTCCTTCCTACCTCTCCATTCTTGCATCTAATAAGGCTCCAGCCACAATGACGAGAACCAACGGGGATGGTAAAAAGATTGCATGTTTCAAGTGCCGTGAGGGCCACCGAACATCCACATGTGTTGACGCCCCAGGCCACCAACGTAAGCACACGCCCTCCTTTCAGCATAAACTTCGTTGACGTATCATCGCTAACAAACCTTACAGATGAAGTACTAGAACTTCGCCGTCCTGGTCGCCCAAAGGGGTCCAGAAATGACCCAGTCAGGGCCGCTGAGCGTCGGGAAAAGAAGTGGAGACGCCAAGTGGAAAAGGAGCTAGAGGAGCAAGCTCCAGCCTATCCAGGAGAGGCGCACGCCTTTTATCTTCAACGCGGCGTCTCTGACCCTGGGCTGGGGTATTTTACTGCTGGGTACCAGCAGTTTCCTGGCCCAGGGTCCCAGAATCCTGGGAGCCTTGGAGACTCTCATGCTCCTCTCCCTTCTTTTCCCCGGCGTTCTAGTTTCCCTCCTGATCTCCCTCCTGCTGGCTTACCTGATCCCTTCCAGCGCATCTCGGGTCAGCCATATTGTT
>JABSSZ010001128.1:0-48014 GCA_013755755.1 Fusarium sp. NRRL 25184
TAAGTATTATTAAAGTATTATATCTCTTAATAGTAGATTTAATATATATAAGGCTTAATTAATATAAAGAAGTATTATTAATAGCTAGTAAGCTAAGTTCTATTTAATACTAAATAAATATATTTATATACTTATAGATATATTTATTAGTATATTAAGATCTAAGGAGGATTATCGTTCAGCTCCTGAAACTCTCTTCTCTGTTCGGAAATACTATTATCCTCGGCCAAGCGCTGCCGAGGCCCCCGTTTATTGACGGGTTAATTAAACGAATGAATTATATAATGCAGATTGTTATTTCCTTCCAAGATTATCAGAAGTTGTTATTTCCGCCCGAAATCTCGTCATCCCAGTCCTTAGTATCTTCTTCGTCAAGAGATTGTTAGATATCCATCGCTTGTTTTCTAGTCGCTTCACTTAGAACTAGACTTCCTCTCAGCATTGCAGGTTGTCGTTGCATCGGTAACATTGGCGATAGCCATTTTGGCTCCTTAAGCTTCAATGCAGCACATATGATAGTAGTGTCGTGAAGCGTTCCGATCAGTATCTTTACAAAGCTATACTGTTAGGCCGCTATATTTAGTACTGGCAGAATACGGCGCAAAGCAATGCGTAGAGTATATAGGCTGAAAGAGAAATGGAGGACGTGTTTTGTTAATATGGTGCCAATATATAAAATATATCTCTCTTGCTTTGATGCGAAAAGAACAGAGGAATTAACATCTGGATGTCCAAGATTGGCCTCGAAGTCCTTGCACCAGAACATTCCCCCGCAGTAACATCGTCAATCCCCGCATTGGTGAATGCCGTTTTCTCCGGATCATCAACCGACCACTGAATAATGACATAATTTATCCTAACCAGGAAATGATGAACGCCAAGCTCGGGCCGACTCGCCAGCCTTGAACAAATACCGTTAGCAATTTGACAAGTTCAGAGCTAGTTTGCGGGGTTACCAAGATTTTGGCATGGTCTGATTACCAGAGGTCTTTGTTTTCTTGCTTATTTTCATCGAGATGTCAGATAAATCGCCGAACTGTTTTTTCGGGTCTTTGAGACTTCCGTGCTAGGATGTTTGTATATAAAACAGCTTGCCTCTAAGGGAACGCTCAAGAAACATCTGCTGGTTGCTTAGTATATAACACTAGATGGGGTAACCGACACCATGCTTTCCTCAGTACGTCAAGACAAACTCTTAAATTCATCAAATTCATGCTTCTCACGATAACTCGGCTTTATTCTTTTGTATCATTTGCATGCTAATTCTTCTGATGTAGTATCTTAAATACGTTATTTTGGCGCTTCTCTCGTCAATAACGCTGGCAACCAGTACTCACGACCATGACCGCATTAAAAAATGCTATCAACGTCATAGCACCTCCAGCCACTCACACAAAGCCAGCAACAACATCTACAAGACCTCATTCCACGGCGTAACATGGGACAACGACAATTGGCTCCTCACCACAACCAACCTCGACCAAGGACACTATCAATCTCGCGGGTCAGTAGCAAACGGCTATCTCGGCATCAACGTGGCTGCCGCCGGCCCATTCTTTGAGATCGATGCCGATGAGGAAGGCGGCGTCATCAACGGCTGGCCGCTCTTCTCAAGACGGCAGACCTTTGCAACTATTGCTGGCTTCTACGATGCACAGCCTCAGACAAACGGGACTAACTTTCCATGGCTTTTGCAGTATGGCTATGAGAGTGTCATTAGTGGTGTTCCGCACTGGAGTGGACTTGTTCTTGATCTAGGAGACAATGTTTATCTTGATGCGACAGTGGATAACCGCACTGTTCATAACTTTACGTCTACCTACGATTTCAGGGCTGGAGTTTTGGAGTGGTCGTATACATGGAAGCCAAAGGGGAAAGGGTCTTATCAGATCAAGTATCGCTTGTTTGCGCATAAACTCCACGTCAACCAGGCCATCGTGGATCTAACAATTGTCCCTTCCATCGACTCCGAAGCGACGATTGTCAATGTCATCGATGGATATTCGGCAGTGCGCTCAGACTTTGTCAAGTCAGGCGAGGACGATGACGGCGCCATATTCTCAGCCGTGCGACCTGTTGGAATCGCCGACGTGACCGCTTACATCTACGCACAAGTCAACGGATCAAAGTCCCTCGACCTATCCCACCGTAAATTGGTCCACGGAAAGCCGTATGTGCACAGCAACGAATCATCTATTGCACAGGCTATCCCTGTCAAGTTCTCAGCCGGTGTCCCTGTACATATCACCAAATACGTGGGAGCTGCTTCTTCCGATGCTTTCGATGATCCCCAAAAAACAGCGAAAGAGGCTTCGCGCAAAGCGATTGAACAAGGATACGAAAAATCTCTTTTGACACACCTCAAGGAATGGGAGAGCGTCATGCCGACTGATTCTGTGGATAGCTATGCTTTCCCCGGGAACAACACGCTCCCTGACGATGAGTACATCATTGACTCTGCCATCATCGCCGTTACCAACACCTACTACCTCCTCCAGAACACAGTGGGCAAGAATGCACAAAAGGCAGTATCAGGAGCCCCCGTCAACGTCGATAGCATCTCCGTCGGCGGCCTCACCTCCGACTCATACGCAGGCTTGATCTTCATGCAACCCGGTCTCACAACATCTCACCCAGAAGCTGCTCAACGAATAACAAACTACCGCGTGGCCAAGTATGACCAAGCCAAGAAGAACATCGCGACTTCTTATGCTGGTTCTCAGAACAAAACCAAGTTCTCTGAGTCAGCGGCTGTTTATCCGTGGACTAGTGGTCGGTTTGGGAATTGCACTGCCACTGGTCCTTGTTGGGATTATGAGTACCATTTGAATGGGGACATTGGGATATCTTTGGTGAATCAGTTGGTTACGAGCGGTGATACGGACTTCTTTAAGGAGACGCTGCTGCCGATTTATGACTCGGTTGCGAACCTTTTTGCGGATTTGCTCAAACCTAATGGATCGTCTTGGACTATCACAAATATGACTGATCCCGTGAGTTTCTTAACCCATTTTCTCTCGTTTGGAATGCTGATCTGTGTATAGGATGAGTATGCCAACCATATCGACGCTGGTGGCTTCACCATGGCACTTGCGTCGGAGACCTTGATCCAGGCCAATAAGATTCGTCAGCAATTTGGAATGACAGAGAACAAGACCCAGGATGAAATAGCGTCTGACGTGCTCTTCATCAGAGAGAACGGCATAACCTTGGAGTTCACGACCATGAATGGCAGCGCCATCGTCAAGCAGGCTGACGTGGTGCTCATGAGCTTTCCGTTGGGTTACAACGACAACTACACTGACCAGAATGGACTCGATGATCTGGACTATGTAAGCTCTCTTGTATCATGCTCTTGACCAAGTACTAACTCGAAGCTTTTTGGCAGTACGCGAACAAGCAGTCTCCTGATGGACCAGCTATGACCTGGGCAATCTACTCCATCGTAGCCGACGAGCTCTCACCATCAGGCTGCTCAGCATACACATACGCACAGTACTCCTACAAGCCTTATACCCGACCTCCCTTCTACCAGCTTTCCGAACAGTTGATCGATAACGCGACCGTCAACGGCGGCACGCATCCTGCATATCCCTTCCTCACTGGCCACGGAGGCGCCAATCAAGTAACTATCTTCGGTTACCTTGGACTCCGACTCATTCCCGATCAAGGCCTTCATGTGAATCCAAACCTGCCGCCTCAGATTTCGTATCTGAAGTATCGAACGTTCTATTGGCGTGGCTGGCCTATCACCGCTTGGTCGAATTACACGCATACTACTATCTCTCGACATCCGACGACTAAACCTCTCGATGTTGCGGATTCTCGATATGCCAATAAAAGCATTACGGTTTATTCTGGAAAGCAAGGGGACTCTGCACTTCATCATTTGACATTTGACAAGCCTGTTGTTATTAAGAACAGGCAGATTGGCAGTGTCAACACTGTTCGTGGCAATCTCGCTCAGTGCCGACCAGTACAATCTTCCAATTCATACGAGCCGGGCCAATTTCCTCTCGCAGCTGTTGACGGAGCTACATCTACAAAGTGGCAGCCCTCAAAGGCCGCTGAGGTCAGCTACCTGACTATTACGCTCGCCAAAAATGACATTGGATCCTCGGTCAAGGGTTTCTACTTCGACTGGGCCGATGCCCCGCCTGTTAACGTCACTGTTCTCTTCCACAACAAAACCATTCATAATCCGACAAAGGTCCATACCACGTCCAATCGCGACTCTGGATATGAAGTTGTGGCGTCGATAAAGAAGGTCAAACTCTCAGATGCGTACAACGCAAAGACTGATAACCTTGATGCGGTCGTCATGCCGACAGGAAACACCACCAATGTGACTCTGGAAGTTCCTGCTCGCTTAGCCCGGTATGCCACGTTGTTGATTGCGGGAAATCAGGCTCTGGATGCGGTTGATATCAAAGCTGGGAATGGTACAGGCGCCACAGTCGCTGAGTGGGCAATCCTGCACTAAAGGTGATCGTGGAACGCAAATGATCGAATGATCGTGTACAGTAAAGGTTCAGTGGCAATCGTAGGGAAAGGATGGCAAGGCTTTGATGTAGGAAAGGCATTTATATAATCAGTGCAGAGGTCACATTTTCAATGCTTCTTGACTTCAAATTCCTTCTTTACCAATAATACTCTACTGCCAATAATAAACAAAAGCTCGTACACTAGATGCGCAAGTCAAAAGCCCAGTTAGAGGCGTCATGGCTCGTGAGGACTCGCGAGGACAACGACCGCTTTGGAAGAGATGACTAGTCGGGTTTCAAACCGCTTCAGTCACCTACGACAGAGGAAGGGACAAAAATACTTGTACCTCCCAAGTTAACCGCTTTTATCGGGCATTGGGGTCAAGGTCCCATCGCCTTGTATGCTTGATAAACACACCCAAAGAATGTTTGTAAATTGAGTAAAGAATCGAATCTATAGACACAGGCCTCTCCACAACTCCTAACACAAGACCGGACTGGTTCAAGATATTTACAGCTTGTCCCTCACTGCTTGCATGTATCATAAGGCGGGTTAGGCTTGTCGCAAGCACATGCCCCATTCGGATGAGCTTTGTCAATTCTGCCATTGCCACGGCCCTGGTCATGACAATCCTTGTTACAAACTGCATCGCTGGAAGCCCCGTGGCACTCAACCGCGTAGTAGTACTTCCAAGGGTTAGTACCGCTCTTGAATCCGAGTTCCTGGCAGTACGAATCCATTGCCTGCTTGTTGGCCAACTGTACAGAGGTCAGATACATCTAAGCATTGAGGGGGATAGGACGTACAATGCAGTAGCAATGGTGAGTGTCGGTCACCTTGGGACTGAAGTACTCATCGCAGGGGAACTGGTCGAACTTGCACGCTGCGTAAGAGTTACCGCAGGCGGGAGGGTCATTTGGCCCTTGAGAGGCGGGTGTTTTGCACTGGGGATTATTAGAACATCAAGTCCGTAGGAGCTGTACCGCCGCTGGGATGTTGCTTACCATAGGCCTGGGGCATGTGCTTGCTCGGACTCTCAGATGATTCGGGGACCCATCAGGGGCACGAAGTTGAGCTCTTTGGTCTGCGGACACAAGAGTCGCAGCCGCGAATGCAGAAATGAGAGTGAGGAGCTTCATGTTGACAATGATAGACTTAATTCAGTAATGAGAATGAGCTTATGGGTAGAGAATAATTGCATTGGAAGGTGCTTAGTATATATACTATTCTCTGACAAAAGGAGAGAAGTTTGGTGCAATTTCTCACACAGCGGTAAAGAAAGGTTGAGTCTATAGGAAATTAAAAATTTATTATACGGAGGAAATATTATGCACGTATAGAATAAAGTTCTAACTTGCTGGGATCGACAGAAACCTTATAACTGCCGACTAATATGGCCCGGACCCTCGGTGCCGAGAAGTATAAATAAGCTGACACAACATCAGCACACCGCTTTCCGCTTCAGATGGGCTGCGACTGACTGCCGGAATTGCGGCTGAAACTATAAATTATTGGGCAGCTCCATTGCTAATATCCGTGCACTCCGAGCTTTTGACAGGCGTGAATGGGACCAATTGAAGCCTGGCGGACTAGGATATCATATTCATTTCTGTTTCGGTAGATGGACCTAAAGCTTGTTGCACAGGTAGCCGAGTTCCGATATTACGTTTTGGTTTAGGTCAAACATGCGCGGAAGCCAATGTAACTGGCCAATCTCACCAGGTTCGGTTGATTTTCGTTCAACCATTTGAAGTACCGTTCTGACTTCCCCACATGTCGCGCGCGGTATAAGCCCACAGATACTAAGAGATCGCCTCTAAGTGTTTGATGAAGAGAGCTCGGAACTTATCAACACTACGACACAGTGTCTTTGCAGTATGTCTGTGATGAGAAGACACCTCAGGGCGGTCTTCGGCTAATCCCCTTCCTTCAATAGTTTCTTCTTAGCATGCGAAGGGTAATGTCAAAATATCTCGTTGACGAGAATTGGAATAATATCTGCCATATCGAGATGTCACCCGATCTCTTAGCCTTATCAAATGGGTAATCTTCTGCTCGCCCAAGTCCAAGCAAGCTCAGAATAGAACGGGCACTGTTTTTACTGACGTAGGATTCGTAGTGAGACCTGAATACGCGAGATCGAAGTTTCCAGTCCTCTCCAGGCTCTAAACCCCAGTATAGGATTGTATTAGAACATTTACCCGGCAAGATGTTTCCACACCAGGATAAGTTGATCTTGATACGGCTCAAGAATGGTCACTGCCTTTACCTCTGAACCTGTCTATCAAGAATATCGGCCTGTCTGCTGCATAAGACAAAGCTTGATTACGACCAGGCTCCAAGTACGGTGCAATGCCAGACTCTAGTCTTCCATCGATTCCAGCTTTCAAATAAGGAGATATGTCGCTCTAGTCGATGGGAGAGTCTCCCCGCCAGCGTTAGGTCATGTTGCCATCATGCGGACTGGGATACATCTTTTCATTCCGAATCAATTATGTAAATGAACACATCGTTCCTTTGGTGGTGTTCTAATATAGCTTCTGATAACGGGTTTTGCTATAGGAAGATTGTTTGGCTTGGCTTTCAATTAGCTTGCTTGCTCTCTTGAAGGAAACCAGATAGATAATAGTATTTATAACCTTATAATAAGCCACTTACTTTGACGCTTTTAATGGGGAGTTAATTTGTATAATTTTCAATCCCTCTATTTGCTTTGCGCGCACTTCGACACTTCTGATAGTGACTATGTTTATGGACAATGGCAGTTGTAATTACACAAACATATGGTTCACTATCAGGCGGTAATACCCGGACTAAGATATAAAGCCACCGTAAGGTAGTGGTTCATATTGGATAGTATATAGAGTGCAGAATAGCTATAACGAGGATTCTAGATATAATTAAGAGAACCTTGATTGAAGTTGGTAGTCAGATTGATGTTGTTAAACTATGACAATCGGTCTAACTTATCTAATCCGATAATGCGATAAGGACGATAAAGACGATAAGATAAGATAGCTACTTGAGATTCACCTCACCCATCTCTGAGGCCTTCTCTTTCATAACGTGAATCTTGGAGCCTGACATTTTAACTAATAAAAAAGTCACCCTTAATGTTAATATAACTATTATGCCAGTATAATCTTATTAATCGCGAAAAATTATATTATTAGTATAGCTAGTGCTGTATTAAAGACTGCATTTAAGGTTTGCCACTTTATTACAAAGAGACCTAGGGTAAGCAGCACTATGTTGATCCCATTCTAATAATAAATCATTGTGGGATTTCTCCATGCCCTTTAAACACTACCAGACCTAAGAAAAAACTAAGTGTATAGGGACATACTAGTCTCGGGGGAGTTCTATCTTTTAAAGCACGGGATATGCCAAATATCACACTTGAAAGTTTAGTATTGTCTGGAATCTCGTTTGATAGTAAACAAGTTTCTCTCCATCAGAAGATGCAATCTACGTCAAAGCTCTGAATTGTAATTCTGGCATGGTATTGACTTCGACACAATGTCTGTATATGAGCCCTCTCACATTAGTTGCAAGGTAACAAAGTAAGCGATAAAGCATAGCACCCGATGACTGTTCTCAGCAGACATCACTGACTACATTAGCGGGTCATTCAATCGACGGATCGGGCCGGCCCTAGCATGGTAAGAACAGGAACCAGGACAAACTCGTACATCGCATGTAACCCACTTTCGAACGGTCAAGCATGGTAAATCTAACGTGTACGTGGATGCGAATCAGGGATGTAGTCCTACATATCAAATCAAGCAGCTATAGGATTTTTTGCTGCTAAAGATGAAAACCCCCTTGCCCGTCTTCTTCTTCAGAGCCTCCATTAAGTCTTATACATTTTGCAAGCATCTGTGTGCTGGCTTTTGCAGTCGGGTTAGAAATATGGTCTTGCCAGTTATGAATGTACTTTTCACGCTGGGAGAAGGACTAGCTAGGCGACTCACAAGGTCCAAATCTTGAGGCCAGGCGCAAGATGCAAGTAACAGCTGTCAAAACTCAATTGCTGTACACTTGGTGTTCTGTCAAGGCAATAGCATATAAAAGAATTCTTTATGCATCTCACTCACATTTTATCTCATTGTAACAGCATGGAACGTAAAGGAAGCCAAGCTCCTCCGTAATTTTCATATACTATATACAGCAGCGTAAGTTAACCACGTCTCAAGTCCTGACGATTTCGTTCTCACGCTCGTTTTCGCTCGGATCATGAGAACCAAAATGTTGAACTAAAGTCTGACTGGTAGGGCGCCACCTTGGCCATAATTGGCTGCGGATCCCGGGATATTGGTTGTTCTGCAAGGATAATGAGATTGTTGCCTGCTAAAGTGCATAACCAACAGACAGAGCTGAAAATTACCCCGCTCCATCGTTTTCATACACTTCTCTCCCTCCAATCTAGCTTCAAACTGAATTGACAGTCACCGCGGGTCAGAAAAGAACCCAGCGGCCATCAGTGCCGTTCTCCTATCCCTCCACTGGCTTTATTGCTTCCTCTAAACCATCAGAGATCTCCATCCCTGCCTGAGGAGCCGATCCGCAGACCTTGTTTGCCAACAGGGCGAGACCGACAGTCAATCTGCGCATCGTGATCTTGAATCACCGACCGGGCAGTCTAGCTCAGTTAATGGCGTTCCAAAATGAACTCTCCGGATAGCGCTAGGGTCCCAGTCAACCCCCCCGATGCCCATACTAGCTCTGCGAAGTCTTGCCCGTCTCGCCCAAGCGACCGTCGAGGCTTTGAGATAGCTATTATTTGTGCCTTGACTATTGAAGCTGATGCTATCGAAGCATTGTTCGATCATCACTGGGAAGACGACGGTCCGCCTTTCGATAAGGAGCCAGGCGACCCGAATGCATACTCGACAGGCGTAATCGGCCGCTTTAATGTTATCCTTGCGCATATGCCAGGTATGGGCAAGGTTCATGCAGCCACTGTGGCTTCCAACTGCAGGAAGAGCTTTCCAAATATCAAGCTTGCTCTTGTGGTTGGGATCTGTGGCGTGGTTCCTTTTGGCCCTGCTAAGGACGAAATCATCCTCGGCGATGTCATCATTAGCAACGGTGTCATTCAGTATGACTTTGGTCGGCAGCTGCCCGAGTGCTTCGCCCGTAAGGACACATTGCTAGACGTCCCAGGTAGACCCAACTTGGAGATACGGGGAGTTTTAGCTAAGCTACAAGGACTCCGTCATCGCCGCCAGATGAGCGCCAAGATGGAAAGCTACCTAGATGTTCTCCGTCAGGAACGAGAACTTCATGCTGAGTATCCTGGATGTATGGCAGATCAGCTGTTCGAGGCATCCTACCGTCATACGGATGATCAAAGATCATGCCAGCAGCTCGGATGTAATAATGCACTGATATCACGAAGCCGCCTCTCGACTGCAGACATATCTCCAAAGCCTGCTGTCCATTTTGGGTTAATGGCCTCCGGAGATGCTGTGATGAAATCTGGGGAAGATCGGGACCGCATTGCATCAACAGAAGATGTCATTGCATTTGAGATGGAAGGCGCTGGTGTCTGGGACAGCTTCCCGTGTATCATCATCAAAGGTGGTTGTGATTATGCTGATAGTCACAAGAGCAAGGTCTGGCAACGATATGCCGCAGCCACGGCGGCGGCTTGTGCGAAAGCTTTTCTGGGCTTCTGGATCCCTTCTTTTACTCAAGGTTCGTAGCAACCGACGTGTGATGGCTGTAATTAATTGTGTTTGAAGATGTCGTGTGTCTAGCTGCAAATGCCAAGAGACGCTGGTCTTTAGCAGATCGAGAATGTTTTGATCAGAGAAAACGATTCGCTGGAGAACTAATGACACAGGGATCCAAGATTGGTAAGACCAGCCAGTGAGCCTGTTTACAGAACCCTTCCGCTAAGATTGGCCTTCAGAACAGACAGTAATTCCACCGCAAACAAGAGAGAATGCGACAACTGGTTAGTACAGCTTGGCTATTCGTCATTCTGCCCTTCTGACTCACGGATGACAGAATCCAGGACTCATTTCCTACCGCTGGCGAGGAACAAGAACTTTACAGGTCGCGAGGGAACAATCGCTGAGCTTCAAAAACTTCTGTTCACTGATCCAAATGGCCAACGGGTCGCCTTAGTCGGTTTAGGCGGCGTCGGCAAGACTCAAATTGCTCTCCAACTTGCACATCTCGTGAAGAAAGAAGACCAGGAAGACCGTAACTACTCCGTCCTATGGATGCCCGCGTTGAGCATGGCGAGTTTCGAACAAGCCTGCACCAGGATAATTAGCGATTTTGGCATTGAGCGAAAAGGTGAAGAGTCCCCAAAGGACACTTTTAAGAGGTTCTTTAGCTCTGAAAAGGCCAGAAAGTGGTTTCTCATCATCGATAATGCCGACAACATCGAAACGCTCCATGGAACGGCTGAGGCCCCTAGAGGTATCGACCACTTCATTCCAGACAGTGAGCACGGTTGCATTCTATTCACAACCCGATCTCGTGAAGTAGCCGTCAGTGTGGCACAAAACAACATCGTGAAGCTGTCTGAGATGGATGATGAGGATGCTAAGGCCCTCTTGAAGGGTTCACTGATTGAAAAGGACCAGATACAAGACACAGCACTTATCGAGAAGCTCATACAAAAGCTTGCCTATCTACCGCTTGCAATCACGCAGGCCTCAGCATACATGAAAGCCAATGAGATCTCAGTCAATGAATATCTTCGCCTCCTCCAAAATACCGACCGGGATATGGTAGAGCTGCTCAGCTGTGGGCTCCGTGACAACACTCACTACGACCCCTCTCAAGGAGCCGTTGCTACAACCTGGATCGTATCATTCAATCAGATTCGCGCTCTAAACGAAGACGCTGTGACGCTTCTCTCTATCACAGCCTGTCTTGAGCCAAAAGCCATACCTCGTGCTTTATTTCCGCCCTTGGGCTCTGAACAAAAAATGACTCGTGCTATCGGTACACTTTGTGGATACAGCTTTTTGAGTAAACGAGAGGATGGCGAGACATTCGACATGCACAGTCTCGTGCATCTTGCAACACAAATATGGAATCAAGACGAGGGACTTGAGATAAGAATGCGACAGATGGCATTCGCACATATCTCCAAGGCCTTTCCAACCGACGATTGGGAGAGCCGTGAGGTGTGGCGGCAATATATGCCACATGCACTCAGACTCCTGACAAGCACAGATGGAGTCGACACTAGAGACAGATGCCTACTCGGAGTTAAGGTTGGCCGATGCCTGATCACTGATGGACGGGCAAGACAGGCAGTGCATATCTTTGAGTCCGTGGTGGAGGTCCAGAGGACAGCCTTGGCAGAAAATGACCGTGATCGACTGGCGGTAGAGTACGAGCTTGCATCAGCATATATATTTAACGGGCAGATAAACGAGGCCATTGAACTGCTTGAGCATGTGGTTACAATGAACGCAGACTTAGCAGAGAATCACCCAGATCGGCTGGCATCACAGCATATGCTTGCAATAGCTTATCATTCTAACGGGCAGATAAAACAGGCTATTGAACTGCTTGAGCATGTGGTTACAATGAGAGCAGAGTTAGCAGAGAATCACCCAGATCGGCTGGCATCACAGCATGTGCTTGCATTAGCTTATCATTCTAACGGGCAGATAAAACAGGCTATTGAACTGCTTGAGTATGTGGTTACAATGACAGCAGAGTTAGCAGAGAATCACCCACGTCGGCTGGCATCACAGCATGTGCTTGCAACCGCATATAGAGCTGACGGAAGAATTAAAGAGGCAATTGAACTGCTTGAGCCTGTGGTTGCAATTCAGATAGATACATTAGCAGAGAATCACCCACATCGGCTGGCATCACAGCATGAGCTTGCAACCGCATATAGAGCTGACGGAAGAATTAAAGAGGCAATTGAACTGCTTGAGCCTGTGGTTGCAATTTAGGCAGATATATTAGCAGAGAATCACCTGCATCGGCTGGCATCAGAATATGATCTCGGAGTAGTATACCAAGAGAACGGACAACCACAAGAGGTAATTAAACTGCTTGAGCATGTAGTTGCAGTCGAGGCGCTTGTAGTATCAGGAGACCATCTTGATCGGCAGAATTCAATAGAGTAGCTACAGTACAGCCATGAGAGGTTAGAGGAGATCAGCGTTTCAGGAGAGTTAGGCGGCAGGGAGACTGATGAGCGAATGTATTAGCTTTTCAGGGCGTTACACAAGTGGGAGTTTAGATTATTGCTTTCAACACCTACTCGGGATCTGTAGAGCAGCAGCAGTCGAGCACAGATTTCCTTTCATTATTCGTTCAGCTCAGTTAGGACCATAACGGCATATGTTAATATTTAAAGTAGAAAGGCTGTCTGTGTTAAAAACCTATTCCGAATCAACTGTTCTCGCCTTACCACCGAGCTCTATGGATACATTAGCTGCGAGAGTGAAGAATATAGTATCGCGAAAGCTGTGTTTATGGCAACAATAGCATATTGCGATGCTGCAAGTGTTATCATGATGTTTTGGACTGTGCTTTGGACTGCAAGGGATTACCTAAACAAGAAATACCAGAGACTAGGCGGCATTTTGTAAGACCAAGAAAATAACATCCAACCACCCAGACAGGATAGTCCTAGACAAGATTTATAAAGACTTACCCTTTTTCTCAAAAAGACTCCCCACGAGGCAAATTGGCCGAAAAGAGAAGCATATTGCTTTGAAAACAGCTATACGGAACATAGTCGGCCGAATGTAACAGTCAGTTCCTACTTCCTAGCCATTTTGCCTATTCTGGCTAATATCAATCAGAGGGCTATATAAGACAGCCATTCATCGATACCGAAAGGAAGCGCCAACTTGACCAAGCTGGCTTCCCTCATACAAACTGAGATTCTGCCAATTCCCGACTGTTAACTCAAGATGTTGTCAACCACAATTCTTCTCGCAACTCTCAGTGCTCTCTTTACACCTGAGGTTTCGGCCCATGGCCACGTATCCGAGGTCCTCATCAACGACAAAAGCTACTACGGCCACGATCCCACCAAAGTTCCCTACGGACCTCAGCCGGAAAGCATCACCTGGACTAACGGTGCCAAAGACAACGGCTTCGTCACCTCCACCGCCAGCGCACTGGCTTCTCCAGATATCATCTGCCACCTCAACGCTACCAACGGCCATCTAACTGCAGATGTCACTGCTGGCACGACCATCACTGTACGCTGGTCGGACTGGCCTGAAGCGCACTGGGGACCTGTTTTGGATTACATGGCGCGTTGTCCGAACGGTGATTGCACAACGGTTGACAAGACCAAATTGAAGTTTTTCAAGATTGATGAGCTGGGGCAGCTGACGAGAGGAACTGTTCCTGGCCAGCCGGGATACTGGGCGAATAACAAGCTTCGTGATGAAGACTTCACATGGAACATCACGATCCCGGCCAAACTGGCGCCTGGAAGTTATGTTCTCAGACATGAAATCATTGCCCTCCATGCGGGAGGTGCAGAAGGGTCAACCCAGATGTATCCTCAATGCATCAACCTGGTTGTCAAGGGAGGTGGCTCAGCACAGCCTGAAGGCGTGTTTGCGACGGATTTGTACGGTTCTAAAGACCCGGGGTTGCTGCACAATGTTTTTGTGGACGAATGGAGTAATGCGGAGTACATCATTCCGGGACCCTCGGTAGTCAAGTTTTAGAACACTTAGGTTGGAAATAGCTAGTGAATAATGATTGATTAACGCCCTGTCAAGTCTTGCTGTTTGTTTTGCCGATCAGGACCCATGATGATTGCTTTTGAACCCCGCGAGCTGCTCGATTAGGAAAGCTCCGTTTTATCGCTTCAAGCCTAGCTAGACTCAAGCAGCCTTTCGGACACTGGTTTATCAGCCTTTAGTCGAGGTCATTGGAGATCATGTATTCGAGGGTAGGAACTTTCTGCCAGGTTGGTTGAGATTTTGGGTATAAAATGGCTGGTCCCTAGCTACGTGTTGGTAGGATCGTATCGATATGTCATTGTTCGACACATCTTACTACTCGTCAAACATGATAGCTCAAAAATAATCTTCATTTTCGCCTCCTCCCTTCAAGGATTTTAAAACTCAACATGGTTGATGTCACTGTATCTGGAGGCACTGGCGGTACAGGCGGTAACATCGTCGACGCGCTGTGTCCAAACACTCGCCGTAAGATGATCATTTTGACTCGCAAGGCAAGATATCCAGCGAACTCTACTAACCAATCTCGAAACAAGAACACCTTTTTGACAAAATCAAGATTTCTGATACGCCCTGGGGCTCCGACACCATCATCATGCTCGCCTACGGTGACGTCGACTCCATGGGAAAGCTCCTCGACGACTTAAGTTCTCTGTGGTGAAATAAGCTCTCAGCCACAAGTCTCAACTGCAAATAACACATCGAGCTCACAACAACAAGGTCCATACCGTCTAGTTACAGAGAAAAGTGAACACGGAATTATTCCTTAAACATGCGGAAGAAGCAACAGGTAAGACGACGACTCAAAAACTACCGATTACGGCTCTCGCAATTAAATGTTTTTCGAATTAGATGTCTCCTATGATGTTCCCGAGAAACTGAAAAGTTCAGGGGCTACTGAGCTCCCCTTCAATGAGAATGCGGCCAACCCCCACATCCCCCAATGTCAAGGAGGGGCTCATATCACTCTAGGACCTTTATATACTCGTATACATTATGATAAACTCCAGGTCTAAAACTCTACTTAAAAGCAATTCCCCTCAATCCTAGTATACTATTAAATCTTCATGAATTCAACCAAACATTAAACCTCAGGAAGGCTTGTAGGTGTTGTAGCATGCACTTCCTGCTGCTGTTTGCTCAAAGCCTGAGGAAATGGCGTCAAAACTGGTGAAATATCACCCCACCACTTATCACCATAGCGCTTATACCAATCGATAGTCTGTCTCAACCCCTTATCAAAGCTTGTCTTTTGTGTCCAACCAAGCATTTTGAGCTTGGAAGCAGCAACAGCGTATCTTTGATCATTGAATGGGCGGTCGTGAGTATATTTCACCCAGCGCTGGAACTCGCTTGTGTCTTTGGCATCAATACCCATCTCAGAGAGAATGATATGGCAGAGCTCAATGTTGGAGATTTCGTCGCTTGAGCCGATGTTGTAGATTTGACCGATTTCGCCTTTGTGGAGAATAGTATCAAAGGCATCAGCGGCATCTCCTGCAAATAGATAACGTCGAGTTGGACTACCGTCTCCATGAAGAATCACGGGCTGGCTGCGATGAAGCAGTGAGATGAACTTCGGGATGATCTCTACCACCGAGATTAGAGTCAATTTGACTGAGCAGTGGGAGCGGTACTTACTCTCAGGATACTGATGCGGACCGTAAACATTGTTACTCCTCACAATGATAACAGGAAGCTTAAAGCTCTTCTGATACGAATTCACCAACATCTCCGCAGCAGCCTTACTCGCAGCATACGGATTCGTCGGCGACAAAATACTCGCTTCAGGAAGATCATCATTCCCATGCGCAACCTCTCCATAGACCTCATCAGTCGAAATGTGAATGAACCGTTTAATTCCCACAGTTTTCGCACTCTCAAGAAGGACATGTGTGCCGTACACATTAGTCTCAGTGAAACTGTAAGAATTGCCAAAGCTGAGATCAACGTGCGATTGAGCTGCAAAGTGAAAGACTGTGTCGATGTTATACCGGCTGAGACAGTCCATGACTTCGCTGGGGCTTGTGATGTCGCCTTGGTAGAAGGTGAAATTGGGTTTTTCGCGGAGAGCGCGTGTGTTGTTGAGGGAGGAGCAGTAGTCGAGTTTGTCGAATGATATGACGTTGTATGTGCCGGGGTAAGTGAGGACGAGGTGTCGGACAAGCCATGAGGCACTTTTTCTTGTTAGGCTATGACAGTTTCTTTTGGGGGATGCTTACATGAAGCCCTCGCCTCCGGTGATCATGATGTTCTTGACATCTTGCTGCGGCTCGAATTTGGTGCTGCCCGTCAGAATGGGCGCATGCTGCCAAATATCCCGTTCAGGAAGAAAGCTGTAGCCCATTGTTTCCGTGGTGGAATGACAAACCGACTCGATTTGTGGGCAAAGCCTATAGCAAAGCTTCTCTACCAGCAGCTATCGAGATTATTAAAACATTATTCCTTGTTGACAATTGAAAGGGCTTTCTGTTCTAATCTCTTTTCCCCGTGGATGGTTTGAGTGATCGTATTCCCGTGCAATTCCCAAACCCTGCCAGGGGTGAGATCCTTTAACATCGCCAAACTCTGTTTTCCCCTTCGATCCCTTATCCCTTTAAGGCGGAACTTACACTCGCATAGCGCAGCCCAACGGTAAATGTAATAGTGCCAGGTTTGGTCGTTTCCGCTCCCTCCCTCCCTAGCTCCTGTCCCAGCACATCACCTTACCCAAATCGAACCCCGACTTGCTTATTGTTGACTCAACCTATCACACGAAGCCTAGACGCATCACTGCGACCGGATTTTATGTAAACCAGATTGCCTTTCAGCTCTTTCCGTCACCAACTTATCCCGCTCCCCGAATCTTCATTCCACGTCCTTGAACTTCAATAACTCCCATCACACTTCACGACACATTCGTCAAAATGTCTGCAATTAGGACAAACGGAACAAATGGCACCAAAGGCCTGCACATTCGTGTACCCAACCGCTTCCTCATCTGGGGCGGTCACGGCTGGATCGCCGGCCTTCTCAAAGACCTCCTCCTCCGCCAAGGTAAAGAAGTCTACACCACGACAATCCGCATGGAAGATCGTGACGACGTTGCCAAAGCACTTGAAGTCTTTAAGCCAACACACGTTCTGAACGCTGCGGGTTGTACAGGTCGACCCAACGTCGATTGGTGCGAGGACAACAAGGGACAGACCGTCCGCTCTAATGTCATCGGGACTTTGACGCTTGCAGATGAGTGTGAGAAGCGAGGCGTTCATTGTACTGTTTTTGCGACTGGGTGTATCTATCAGTATGATGAGAAGCATCCTATTGGGGGGCCTGGATTCAAAGAGACTGATGCTCCCAACTTTGATGGGAGCTTTTACTCTATGACCAAGGCTCACGTTGAACCTGTGAGTATCTGTGATCCATATCGCATACGTTTCTAATACAAGTTCAAACAGATCTTGGCTAGCTTTAAGAATGTCTTGATCCTCCGCCTTCGCATGCCGGTAAGCGACGATCTCAACCCCCGAAACTTCGTCACCAAGATATCCAAGTATGAATTCGTCGTCGACATACCCAATAGCAACACCATTCTTCATGATCTGCTGCCCGCATCAATCATCCTGGCTGAGAACAAAGAAAAGGGTGTCTACAACTTCACGAACCCTGGTGCCATCTCGCATAATGAGGTACTTGGCTTGTTCAAGGAGATTGTGAGACCTGGGTTTACGTGGAAGAACTTTAGTGTCGAGGAGCAGGCGAAAGTGATCAAAGCTGGGCGAAGTAATTGTCAGTTGGATACTAGCAAGTTGGTGAAGAAGATGAAGGGGTATGGGTATGAGATTCCAGAGGTTCATGAGGCTTACAGGCAGTGTTTCGAGAGGATGAAGGCTGCTGGGATTCAGTAGTTATTGATACTGAAAGATAGTTTCTTTTTCTTCCATCTGCTTCTCCACGACTGTCGCTCGATAGATCTTAGTTTAAGTATAATTACCTCGATTCTTGTACACTCTCAAAACCATTCACTTCTGATTGTTCAATCCTTTTAAATCTCATAACTAGGTTGCATTTAACGCTATGTACTAAGTAACGCACTTTATCAGTTTACACTTCTACTTGCTTTCAAACTCCTTTCTTGATCAAAATTACCAATCCGTCGCACAATCCCCTGGTACAAACGGCGCCCAATCCATATCCAGCACCATCTTAGCCTCAGGACAATAAGAGTAAATATGCTCTCGCCTCGCTTTGGTCCCCCAAATAGTCCCATGCATCCATCCAGTTCCCCCGATATGATACCCCATAGGCTCATAGGAGCCATCACGCCAATCATCTATACCTTTCACCCACTGCCCCGGTCTTCCAGGCTGTTCCATCTGCTTCATCATGTTCACATGCTCGCACTCTTCTTCATCATAGTCTCCATCGCATTTCGGCTGGGGTACTACCTCCCCAGGCCCGCCATTCATCTCACCTGAAAAGAGCTGGGACACAGAGCCGTTGGCGACTCGACCATCAACGTGATGACCAAGACGCGTTGAGAGCCAGACATCCTCGGGTTCGCTGTTGTTGGCGCGCTGTTGGTTCTGCAGAATGCTGATGATACTACTTGCTCGACGGATCGATAGTCCCCCATTACCACCATAGCGTCCTCCTATATCCCAAGGTGCCCCAACATAGTCGTATCCAAGAAACTCATCAATGGTACGTTTGTTGTTGGCGCAGAGTATCGAGTCCGTCTGGTACACGAGTAACATCTCGGCTGGCTGTAGGACAGTATCATACAACCATAGGTTCGTCAAGAAGCGAGATATCATCTCTTGTCCAGCAGTGCTCATATTTGAAGGAATGTACGTCAAGTCTAGTTTTCCAGACTTGACGTGCTCGCGCATCGCGGCGGAGGAGTTCACGTAGGCTACTGACTCGTTGGAACCCATGAAGCGGAACTTCCAATCTGGTGGCATTTGATACATGAACTTTAGAATCAGAGGGGCGATGATGGGTTGTGGTCTGTTTTCGATGAGAAGAGCGACTTTGGACTCGTTATATATGGATTGATTGGCGTAGTGAAGGGTGATTTTTGGGAGGGCAGGAAGAGCCACTTCTGTCAGATTGAGGATGATAAGTATGCTGTAATCATCGTCAGTCTCTTCGTCACCAGTAGAGGAGGTAGGACTTACCCAGATACTGTAATTAATCCTATAATGGCGATGCGCGACAGTGACGAAAGTCGTCGCTGCCCTTGAAACATTGAACTGATCATTGTAATGACAGGTAGAGGTTGATGTCGATGGTGGGGTATCGAAGGCAGTTCATCACCCACAAACGAGTGCGATTGCATAAATCTAGACTACACCGCGAATCCTGCTCAATGCTTTTTATTGTCCCTGCTCGAGGTGTCCCTTTCCCCGGTAAATCTGGCCCAACCTTAGGAGCAGACCCTGCGCAGGGATTGCCAGAAAGGGAATAGACCAGCCGAAGCACGCCACAAACTCATCCCCTACTATGCTGTTGATAAAGACCCACTGACTCATGAATGATCAACATGTAGACACTCTGTTCTTTTATGTTTGACGGGGCGTTGTTCTTTCAGGCGTCGCGTCCCCGAGCCAAGAGGGCCGCTGAAGAACCCGCGATTTCAAGCCTGTCATCGATTTTTATACATGCATGTAGTCATCCATGCCATTCGTACTGACATCCACCGATCTAAATAACGATGCCTTCGTTTGTCAAATACAAACTTCGGGGAGACTCTCTCAAAACTCCTCTCATTGCCATCGGAGCATTGCTATTCTCGTAAGCAACAATCTCTCCCAGCCGCTCATCATCTAACATTTACTCAGATGGTTCATCGCGCTCGTCATTCTCCCTCAATGCAAACCCGCCATCTCATCAACCCGCCAGAACCTCCCCTCAATTTCCATCGACTGGTCTCCCAACAACGACCCACGAAAGAACTACAATGCCTCCAAGGTAGCGCTCATCATTGAACCTGAGCCATTACCACTTCTTGTGCCTTTAATCCTTCACATGATCGGTGTTGTGCCCCCAGATTGGCGATTCATCTTTATCGGATCTCAAAAGAGCGTATGGACTGTCGGTCGTGCGTTTGGGATCCAGGTTCAGCAGGGGTTGGGCAAGATTGAACTGATGCAGCTGCCGCAGCCTTGGAGGATTAGATCGAAAGAAGATAGGAGTCGTCTTCTCACTGATGCGGGGTTCTATGATGAATTTCTTCCCGATGTCGAGTGGCTCTTGATGTTTAGCTCGGATAGTATATTGTGTGCCAACTCGGAGTTGGGCTTGAACGACTGGCTTGATTGGACTTGGGCTGGTGCTACTGAGTAAACTCCCTCTCCTCCTTTGTTTGCATCAACTAACAAACATCCAGCAACAGACAAAACAAGAACCTCGCAGTCTACGGCGATCTCTCCATCCGTCGTGTCTCGGCAATCAAGCAGATTCTCGGCTTTCAGTCACGATACAACGACAGCGCGGGTGAAGACTCATGGTTCGGCACACGTCTTGAAGTTCTCCCAGATGCAAAGGTAGCCATGACTTCAGATAGACCCTTCGCCGTTCAGAATAACATCACCTCGAAGCCGATGGGGTACAGCCTTCAAGGCCGTGGAAATCAGGTCGACAAAGAGGTCTGGAAGAACCCTGAGGCCAGGAAAGACGCTATGAAGTATTGCCCTGAGTTACATATTATTCTGAACATGAAACTTGAGAGGGAGAGGTGTCCAGGTGATAACCTCATGGGTCAGATTGTAACATCAACGACTACGACGGAAGCAGCTTCATCTACTCCATGAGCTTCTTCTAGAACTGTCGTTAGAATAGCTTGATCCTCAAACTTTACTTTTTATAAATATCGTCAATGACGTCTTTTCTCTCCACTGTCCTACCGATATACTCACGGCGTACTGCCAAGATCATAAAGCTACAGAGGTTAACCCGTCAGGACCCTTGAAAAGCTGTGGGGATTTTTAGACTGGCTACGTGTGCACAAGGTGCATTACTCGTGAGCCGACGCGCAAATGCAGATCACTTTGTCATACGCTAGCGATTGTTGGGGGTGTGGTCGTACGGGACTGAGCTACCCCTTGATACCCCTTCAAGGCTTTGCTCTCCATATTGGTTTAGTTCTTATCATCAACATCTGCTAGTCTGTCTCTTCGTGCGCTATCCCTTGCCGTGGAGGGATGAGACAAATCCGGCCGCGCTACTCAACCTTCCGCCCTTGCACTAGCTTATTTCCTATTCCAGGAACGCGAACTAGATGGTCTTCCCCCGTCAAAGACAGGCAACAGAAGAACCTACTGTAACTGTAATTTCGTGCTTGAGATAGAGTTACCCTGTGAGGGGCAGTAAAATGCCAGCTCCCCCGGTGCCCAGGGGATGACCCTTGGTTATGAGGATGAAGAAAGCGAGTTCTGGCTTCTAAGTGCTTGGCCAAATTACAGCCCGATAACCTTATCTCTTGTTTTTACTTGCGGGATTGATATGCTCTCCGAAAAGGGTTTCAGAGATGTGTCATCTCGAGTGTCATCTCGAGTCGAAATGCTGAAGTTACACTTACATCAACCCCCCTTACCTTAACCTCCTTGCCCTCTCGTTCCAAGCAATTCGACACCTACTATCTCTGCCCATTCACCCAACCTGTACACTCATTTATTTCAACTATGCCTCCAGAAGCAGACTCCAAGCTGTACTCTATCCCCGAGGCAGCGTCGTCTTCCTCATCCTCAACAGTACATTCTCCATTACAACTGTCCAAGGTTGAAGAAGACTATGGCTTGGGCAGAAGACCCAGCGACTTTGAGCTCAATGACCTGTTCCACGATGACGAACCGCTTCTGTCTGAGGATGTGCGCGAGAAGAAACTCGAACAACCGCCTCTGCCCAGATCTTCGAGCTCGGCGATAAAGTCGACCTTCTGGACGTTGGTAAACGTCGTGGCAACAGTATTGATTGTATACCTCTTCTACCTCTTTTTTGCAGTATATTCATAGTAACAATGACTTCAGGTCTTCACCAACAAAGCGATCCTCTCTGGCCCCTCCCTCAAGCACGCACAGCTCTCCTTCGCAGCGTTCCACTTCACCATCACCGGTCTCGTTCTCTTCATCCTCTCTCGCCCCAGATTCGCCTTCTTCACACCTAAATCCGTCGCCATTCGACAGATGATACCGCTCTCCACTGTCATGGCCCTCAACGTCATCTTTCCGAACCTCTCGCTCGCATACTCCTCCGTGCCATTCTACCAGATTTCCCGTATTCTCATAACACCCTGCGTTGCTGCCATGAACTTCGTGCTGTACAGGGCCACCCTTCCTTTTTATGCGTGCATGGCGCTGGTCCCGGCCTGTATCGGTGTTGGAATGGTGTCGTACTTTGATACGAAAGCAACAAGTGCGAGTACTGCTACGACTGGGTTGTTGGGTGTTGTTTTTGCCTTTCTGGGAATCTTCTTTTCGTCGCTTTATACAGTCTGGCTTGAAAGTTACAGACGACAGTTGAGCATGACGAGTATGCAGCTATTGCTTAACCAGGCTCCTCTTTCTGCGTTTCTGCTGCTGTACTTTATACCCTTTGTAGACAAGGCTCCTTCTCAAGAAGATTTGTCTCTCAATCTCTGGATTTTGATTCTGCTGGTGCGTTCTTATCGGGTAATATCTTGAGGTGGAATCTCTGCTAATGAGACCTACAGTCTGGCATCTTTGCAGCCCTGGTCAATGTTTCTCAGTTCTTTATTATTGCCGAAATGGGCCCAGTGACCAGCACCGTTGTTGCTCACGGCAAGACTTGCATTATCGTTGCTATCGGCTGGTACATTTCCGGTAGAGATGTCGCTGACAATTGCATCTTCGGCCTCATGTTGGCTTTGCTTGGGATAATCCTGTGAGTATCTTATGATATGTCTTTGGTACCTATTGACTAATTTCTT
Source organism: Fusarium sp. NRRL 25184 (assembly GCA_013755755.1). NCBI lineage: Eukaryota > Fungi > Ascomycota > Sordariomycetes > Hypocreales > Nectriaceae > Fusarium > Fusarium sp. NRRL 25184. The sequence goes on from JABSSZ010001128.1 coordinate 23,116, forward strand.
ATAGTTACTCGGCTGCTATTTTAAGACAAGGCCACAGAGCATAAATTGGAATAATACAAATTATTAATGGAACACAGAATATATTATAGATTTGCTTACAATACCGCTTAATCACTGTTACAAGTTTCACGTGTATGCATCTCGCGCAGGTTTTTATCCGTGCGACACTGCATGCTTGTGGAGATAAGATAAATTTGCAGGGGGCTTGGGGCACTGATCTACTGAGCTTGGGGGGATTGGCCCCGCGTCCAGTTTAGGTTAGCACGGAGCCTCAGGCCGCGCCTGGCAGTGGCTGGACCTTCAGCTCGGCTCTGGACAATGCACATGGTCAGTATCGCGAATAATAAATAATTAAGTGAGTAAAAACTACATAATTCTACGGAATCAAGGTTTCATCATCTACGTATCGCTTGATATTATCAATGTGTCTGATGGCTGCTTGCCTGATGGCTGCTTGATTAAGCAAGCTGATGCATGCTGTACATGGGTGCATGTCTGAGCTAATGATGCGCTGTTAGAATAGTAGATACCCTGTACCTTTATGTCAACAGTCAGAATAATAGTTAGGCAGCTCAAATGAAGTAGTGATAACAGAAATTTTAATTACTAAAGAAAAGTGAAAATGGCTGTACATTACCGAGTTTACTAGAAATCCTGACATTCAAATATGCACTATCCACTCTGTCGTTTGTTAGTTAACGCGCTACCATCAATCCATTTTGTCTTGACAACATGATGCATCATGGAGAAGCACAGCGTACCCTCCGGAATTACTAAGGAGGGGAACAATAACATATTCTGTTCCGCCGAAGCTGGAATGATTCACATATGGTAATTGACACTGGCGTTTTTTAGTTGCCGCGTTAATTATGGCCAAGCATCACCAACCTACTCCACTCTCCACGCAGTTCAAACCCGCTCCAGCACCGCTTGTTATGATTTCATGTTTGCTCATGCATCATGACCGGCATCAATCGGCGCATTCTTTTTTTGCTCGACAACGTCCCTTCCCATTTCCCTCCTCCCGCGCAACCCATCTCCAAGAAGCGCTCCTTCTCAGACGTCAATCTCCCCATCTCGCCGCCGTTCTCAACCGCCCGCAGTGCTGACTCAATCATGGAGAGCGTAACTGTCACCCCTCAAATGAAGAAGCGCAAGCTCGGTGTCGTGCCCTTCCTTACTGCGTCGACAGATGGCGATGAGGCTGACGTGACTGAGCTCGATATCGAGGTCGACTGCAATGAGACAGAAAGACCTGATCGATCCGTCACTGGCGGTGGCTCTTCTCAAAATAGCGGCGTCACGGTGAAGCAATTGTCGCCCAAGAAGGTCATGTCCAAGCTTTCGGTCACGCCCAATGGACTCACGTAGAAGCCGCTCAAAGCATCGGACAAACTGGTTCCCGAATCCCTGGCGAAACTTGACAAGGACATAGAGAAGTTCGCTGATGGACATGGAGTTGTACCCGAGTATCTTGATGTTGGTCGACTGCTTCAGCCCGAATGTCTCTTGTCACTGACACTCGATAGGTTGACCTGTTGGGCAAGACAGTCGAGGATTGCGATTTCACTGACGGCATGTTCGACAAGAATGGCGCCAAGTACCTATCTGACTCTCATCGAGAACTTAACCTTCACGACATCGTTGCCATTGTGGCCAGCGCCAACACCTGTCAAGAGGATCTCCTCGATGAGCATACCTGGAACAACCATATTCATACTCCCCTTCTCAACGCTGCCTTCTATGGAAAACAGCCCTGCCCGCCACAGCTCGATGGTTTCCTGACTTGGCATGTCTCCCACAACACTCTCACTTATCTCCAGTTAACACTCACGCGCAGCACCACCGCCACCATCCTCCCCGAGTACAAGATCAAAGCCGCCCCCGGTAAAATGGTTGACTATGTCGCTTGCATCAATCCCGATAACGACAAAGCGCAACCTAACGCCCGAGAGATCATTGACAAGTTTCGAGCGCATTTTACCGACGAGTCCATTAACCATACTGGCTATCGCAAGGTCACTCCCATCTCCTTCATCATCGAGACCAAGCGCAGCGGGCAGACGTGCAAAAGGCAAAACTTCAATTGGGAGTATAGCATGCCGCTCAGTGGAAGCACCTGGAAAAGCTCGTTGGAGATGATGTGAAGCATCTGCCCTTTATCCCTGGTATCATCGTCGAAGGATATCAGTGGCGATTCGTGACGTCAACCTTTGTTGAGGGCATGACGGTGAGCGCCTTTCTCTTATGATTGGACTTGTTGCTAATGAGGCACCTTGCAGATCATTTGGAAGACCGAGCGACCTTTTGGCTGGACTGGGAAGTTGCCTACAATCTTCCAGATCATCGCTGGCCTTAAATAGCCCAATTAGTCTCTTAACTCACCAGAACGAAGAACCTTGGCTTTTCCTTCTGGTATATCAGACCGTGGCTGCATCTCAAAATACTCGCCCTTAATTTGCATCCAATCCACTTTGCCATTCGAGACATCAATCGTGAGGAACTCATCAATGTCATCATGATCGTCAGTGTTGGGCATGATATCATCTACTGATTGCCAGCCAAGGACCTCGTCGTTCTCCCCTACAATGCTCTTATAGTCCCAAGGTTGGTCGAGAGTAAAATTGCACTGAACGATCGAACTTCTGTCCTGGACAGAACTAGTTTCGCCAGTTGAAGAACAGGTCATGAAAGGGTAATTGCTGCTTTCTGGTGATGCCAAAACGCCTCGGGCCACGCAATCGGTCTTTGTCGTCATCCAAGCGATTTGAAGATCCATGATGCGCCGAAAGGTCTCCGTTGAATGGTTCATCTCGGGTTCTCCATCAAATATCAAGGAATATGAGTTAGGTGGTAAGCCTTCCCTCAGTGCTTCCAGGGTATGCATGATGAGATGGGAAATGGTGTGGGTAGTACTTGGTGTGTGCACCTGATGAGGAAGCGGGATGCCTTCACCAAGATCGATGACACTTTCATTGTCAGTAGGAAAGTGTCTGAGGTTATATAAATTGCCTGCAGGAAAGATATTTCGCCATAAGTTAACCCGATGCTCAATAAAAAGCTTGGGATTTTCCTGGACAAAAGGTATCAAGCCAATAATGTGACATTCAGGGTTTCCAACTGCCATTCTGTCCTCATTCAGGGTCAATTTAGTGATGAGAAGGCGCTGGGGCTGTGGAATGCCTTTCAGGAACCGAATAGCCAGGGCGGCAGCAGAAAAGAAATGCTTGCGCTGGTAACAGTACCTGGTGCCAGTGTAGCCCTCTTTTAGGTCTTCACTAAAACGCCACAGATCCAATTCGTCCCAGAGATCTCTCAACTGAAGCTGCTCCACCATATCCATGATCTCGGGTAAACACGGTATCGCCCAAAAGTCAAAGCCGAGTTTGAAGAAATCTGAAGCTGAGCGTGAATGAGTCTGAGCCCAACCTGGCAGAACATCATCAATTCCCGCTCTGAATTCATCAGGATGCTTGCTTGCAATTTGTTGCAGTAGATAGGTACACGCGCGTTTCCGCGATAGGTTGTTGTCGAACACGGATACTTTTGATAGGTCGCCGACACCGACTTTCATTCCACGGCCTGCCTTGAAGTCTTCCATGAAATGGTTTGCATGTAGATCCATATCACAACCGGGATTTCGACTCTCAAGAGCGATCATGAAAGATATTCTCTTTGAGATGACTGGCATATATCTACGGTCTTGGTGGCTGGATGTCTCGTACATGTCGGGAGTCAAACAATGCCTGAGTCGTTCAAGCATGGCATATTGGAGTTTGAAGTGATAGGTTGTTATAAAGTCCAACATAGCAGCCTGCCTTCTCCAATCCCGTCTGTAGGCAGTTGAGAAAGTGATGGTGTTGAGTGTGAAAGGATAATGGTATGTCTCACGTGCAATCGTGCGACAGACATATCGTAGCGAGAGGTCAATTGGACAACGACTGGCCTGGGCTATCTTATCAGTCTCGGCATCGTAGGCATATCCTCCCTCGATCGTGAAGTATTCTGTGTAGATTTGCTGGCGCATTTCCAAGGGAAGGCCTAGGAGGCTAGCCCTTGGAATGTCAGGTAGTGTCTCGAGAGGCATTGTATTGGATATCGGTCGCCTGTTGCATGACAATGTTCGACGATCGAAGGAGAAAAGAGGAGAAAGAGATGTGTTTGATGATGGGGGGAGGGGTAATTTATAGGCGGCTGATCACAGACACAGCATGACTCACACAGCGATATCGGTGCGCGCCTTGAAGTTTAAGGCTGTTACTGGTACGACACTGACCTCAGTGTAAGATTTTCACCCATGCATGATCAGACAGGTAATATAACGAGGGTATTATAAGAAACTAAGTTCAATGTGCCGGAATAAGCTCTCAGCCACAAGTCTCAACTGCAAATAACACATCTGGCTCACAACTTAGACATTATACCAAAATGCCTGACCAATTGCTATAGTAATTTGCTGATATCATGATAAACCTAGAAGATGACTCATTAGACCGCCCTCACGGGTATAAGAAGCTAATGCCAATGTTAGCCAAGCAATGTCAATGTCAGAGGAAGACTTACGTGCCTCCAATCACTCGGCCAAGATAGGTTAGCTCAAGACGACAAAACCCCTGATCGACAACATGGCAGCCCCTAGACATGTCAGAGAGTCTGAATCGGTCAATTCACAGCGACTTACCCCTACCAACAAGGATATCGTTCGGCCCACAACACCAAGGCCCAGCAGCCGTTCAGGCTCTGCACAACTACACCCACTAAGGCCGGGTCAGATACATAGTAAGTCAACGCCCAGGAATACTTACCTTGCCCGTGATTACACCTCAGGCTGCAGTAGCAAAAAGGGCAGCTCTGATAAGCTTTCCCACCTATGACCTCGTTGATGAGCAATATGATGCTGTATTTGGCTCCATCCGTATGCAGAACTATCATGAGCTCAGCAGCGAATTCTTGGTCACTAAATAATAGTTAGAAGTCTTATAAATACTAGTATAAGGACAACAGAACTTACAGTTAGCTCTGTTGGACTGCGATATCGTCACTTGTATGACCAGCGACACAACTATCGATATACAGGTCCGGCAAGTCGCCCGGCGAGAAAAGAAGGCGTTATTTAACATCCTGGCAAAGCTCAAGAGATCCACGGAGGAGGAGAAGGAAATAGCTGTAGAGGCAATCCGGAAACTGTTGCATAGAATTAGCTAGAATCATCAGAGAATAAGGATGGCGCTTACAATCGGGCTTGGATCGTGTCCATGACCAACGCATGGCTTGCAATTCACACCTGGCTTGCATTTAGCAATCGATGTAAATGGTGGAGGAAGCGGGGAATGGTTACCTGAGAGGGTGACTCCCACGGAGGCTGCGCTGCGCTAACTTGTTAAGCATATTGAGGTAATGAAGTTACAGGATATGACGTACGAGAAAACTCTGGCAACCTGGTCGTATTAGTCAACAGTTCTTGGAAGTAGATGGGCATCGAGCAGAGGTACTGACCAGGTGAGGCGCGTACAGCCCTGAGATTCGTCGAGAAATGCTGACGCACGAGAAAAGGCTGACTTGGCTGGCTATGAGTCAATCTGTCAGTCACTCGAGAGGTGAGGGAGGGAATGAGGCTTACATAAGGTTTCGTGATGACACGTATGTCGGTGTCATGGAGGCTGAGCTTGAACTGTCAGCGAAAGGACCAAGTGGACGGCTCGACGAGTCATACAAGAAGGCTGGACTGGCTGGACGTATGAGTCAGTCCATTTCGCCAAGGAAGGATAATGAAATCCACTTACAAGAAGGTTCGGGGCTGTGAGGAGGTCGTGGCGATATTGAGTTCATGAGTCACAAGTTAGGTTCTGGTGCAAAGAGTCAGCATCAGGTGAAACGCTGCATGATCAATGGAGATTGGACTTACATCAAATAAACTCCTCTTTTAACACAATGGGGAACCTCTGCATCAAGCAGAGCTTTAAACAGGCAAATCGACCAGCAAATTGCCTCGGACTGCCATAGAGAGGAACCAAGCCTCAATCTCATGACATAGGGGGTGCAACTTCGCCAGGAAGCTATAATGATGTAGTATGCTGAGGCATACTAGGTAGTGGTAGTAACTACCGGCCATCAAGGCGGTAACTGCCAAAGGTAAAAGGAACGTAAGATGCACCGGGCAACTGTGCGTCGGTAGGGTAACACGAGAAACACCAGCAAGGGGATGCAACAAAACTTAAGACCTCGATCCTGGGTGACAGAAAGCCTTAGGTAAACTTAGTTAAACTAAAGTAAACTTAAGTAAACTTAGGTAAACTTAGGATAGACTTAGAAAATCTTAGACTAAGTTTTCTAACAGTCTCTTGCTCCCCGGGGACCAGGCAATTGTGCGTCGTGGTTGAAGGTCTGTACCAGAGACTGCGCCGGGCGTCTCGTGGTGAAAGGGAGGGATGCGAGATCGTCAACGCCATCTCCTCTGCCCAGCAGAGCGATGCGGCACATTCCTCGAAGAGTAAGGGTGATGCTGGCCTGGAGCCCCAATGTTCCTCCCTCTAGCAGAAGAGCGTCGAGGGGTCGTCGCTGAGTGACTGGGTTCTGTGTCCTCCAACTGCCCGAGTCGAGGAGAGATGATACCAGGAATCAGCTCAAACTGTGTATGCTTTGCCCTCACCGTGTCAAACTGCTCAATATCGAAGTACTTCAAGGCCCACTGGGTCGCGACTTGGCTGTGCTTGGTGAGCAAGTCGTTGTAGCTGACGTGGCGAACCACCCGTTCAAGCTCCTTGCGTGCGTCCTTGAGCCTCTCGCACTGAACGAATAGATGGAACGGCGTCTCTTTAAACGTGCCACAAGCACAGTGGCCCTTTCCAGCTTCCTTGACGCGAATCTTGGAAAGATGGGCCTTCAGACCGATGAACTCTGTGCGGCAGTGGAGGAGAATGGTGGTTTGGGCTCGAGACATGCTCTTGTTGTAGTAGCCGAGGCTTTTGCGACCCCAGGGTTCCAGGAGAGCAGCAGGTAGCTGTGCGCTGTTGTCCCCGTGAGATGCCATGGCCCTGTCAATCCTTCGTTGAAGGACATACTGCTCCCATCTGACTCTGCAGCTATGAGTTGCTCGAACCTTGATAAACTTCCTCAGCCTGATGGTGCGAGCCTTCCGGTCAGCCATGGCTTCGATCCCTGCTTCTCGAAAGCTTGGATCTGGGTGAAAGTAGATGGACTCGTACAAGTTGATGACGCAAGCGTAGGCTTCAAGGTTGAGATCATCATAAGGATTGCGAACCCCAGACTTCAAGAAGTTGAAGGTCTTTTCGGATCGCCATCTTGTATCAATGGCAGACGGCTCTTTGGTCCTTGGATGAAAGGTAGGCAGCGCTTTGGCGCGCTGTAGAGTGGCCTGGGAGTGGAGAACTGTCCATATATCCGCGACGAACATCTCCTTCTCGAGATTCTGTGAGGCAGTGCGGTTGAAGGCCCCGGAAATCTTGCGAAGGCAGAAGGTGTAGGTATCCTCGAGACGCTTGATCTGCTTGTTGTTGATCTGATAACTGATCTTATCCCCGCCCCGTTCTTTTCTGATGAACCACGCTCCACAGGCATATGTGAACACCGGTAGAATCTTGGATATGAAGAAGAGTCGCATTTTCTTCAGGTTTGGGCCCCAGGTTGACCCAGAAATGAAGCTCAGATAGCCCATCCTCTGCTTCACCTTCTTGATAATCTCCGTAATGTGCTCTCCCCAAGTAAGGTCACAGCTGACAATAACGCCGAGGATCTTCATCTTTTCCTCTGGCTCTTTGTCAAAGCCAGGTATGTCGGGGATGATGTTGTTGTGGCCCTTTTTGCTTCGTCCCTTCTTGAAGTGCATGATCTTGTACTTTTCAGCCCCAAAACGGAGATCCAGCTCGTCTGCTGTGGCGATGATAGACCCATGCATCTGTTCGAGACCCTTGCAGTTGGCCTCGTAGCTTTTTGATATGGTCATAACGTAAATGTCATCCACGAATGCAAATGTGAAGTATTCTACCCAGACTTTCTGGCCATCGATGACAACATTGTGCTTCTTTCCTGTACCCATCCTTTCGAGAAGAGGAGCGGCGAAGAAGAGAAATAGGATAGGCGAGAGCGGCGAACCCTGAGGAACGCCGGTGTTGAGATCGAAGGTTTCGGAATTGAAGCCGGGGAGATGGAAAACGGCTGTGCGATCGGAAAGAAAGGACCGGATGATCTCGACGATCCAAGGCGGGAACCCCTTGTCAGCCAGTGCTTGAAGGAGAGCCTCCCTCCAGACATTGTCGTAAGCACCGCTTATGTCGAGTCCCAGGATGGTAACAAACTTCCCCTCGGCCCACGCGGTGTATACCTTATCGAGCATGCACTCGAGTGCTTCTGAGGTCGTTCTCCAGCCAAACTGCCCTGCAGGTAGAAGGTTCGGGTGTGCTTTCAGGGCTTCTTGCATCCTCGAGGCCACTATCTTCTCGAGAATCTTACCGAGGCATGACAGCAAGGCCAGGGGCCTCCAGCTCCTTGGTAGGTTGGCAGGTTTGCCTGACTTGCGTACCATGACGAGAATCGCATCCTTGAAGTTCGCAGGATGGTACGAGGTGGTCAGGCAGACTTGGAAAACCCGTAGAAGATGGCTGCTCAGAATGCTGCCTCCGAGCTGAATGGCTTCGTATGAGACTTGATCGAGTCCGGTAGACTTCCATGCCGGCAAGCCTTTGATAATCTCCTCCAGCTCATGGGCGCTCAAGTCCTGTCGTATCACTAACTCCTCCCTGCCATGAGTGAATCTTGCCGGTGCTGGCGCTTTGCAGGATTTTGGGCCGTTGTTGGCGCGGAAGATGACGTCCTTGAACATTTTGATCTTATCTTTTTTAGTATCGACAGGATTTCCCTCGTGGATCATTGCAGGTAGCTGGCAGGATTCCAGAGGTCGACAAATCTTCTCTCCCAAAGATGCCAAACGAAAGGTCTTGTGAAGGGTTGGGGGCTCTGCTTCGGTGAATATGCGCCAGAGCTCTCGCTTATCCTTTCTGATGTAACGTCAGAGTTGCTGTATCCGCTCTTGTATCGCTGGTGTCATTGTAGGAGACTCTTGGAGAGAACTCAAAAGAGACATTCGATCATTCAACTGCTTCTCAAGTATGCTTTGTCGTTTCCTCTGGAAGCCAAGCTCAATCCTCGGGGCCACCAATCGAATCGTTTCCTTCACCGCTTGGATGATCATGGAGATGTACTTGACGATCTGTTCACGAGTATCGAGTGGGTGATCCTTCGGAGGGAGGTGCTTGACAAGCTCGTTCATATAGGCCTTCGGATCAATCCTATCTAAACACGGCTTCGTTCTGACCCTGCTTTTGATGGCGCGATTGATCCTCGTCTCGATGATGCGGTGGTCGCTTCGGAACCCTGGAGCTGGATGTACTCGGCAGTAAGCCACGTCGGGGACAATCTCGTTGTTCGCGAAGGCCAGGTCGATTGTCGAACTCCTAATGGTTTCGTCCTGTGAATTGGAATAGGTTATTGTTCCTGGAGTAGTGAGCAGCTGCATGTTGTTGCTTCTGATGTTGTCATATAGGTCCCTGCTTTTAGCGGTTTCGTTCCTCGAGTGGCCGCTCCAGCTGCGATGATGCAGGTTGAAATCACCAAGAAGGATGGAATCCTCGCTAGTGTCTTCGATGCGCTCGAATAAGGCCCCCAGGTTAAGTTTGTTATTGCGATCGTAGATGTTGTGAATCGTGAGAATGCCATCGGCAGTTAGGATCCGAAGTGTTGCCACAAGACCCTTGTTGACTCCAGTATCCATTATCGCTCGCCATGAACTTGTTGGTACGGACATGTGGACGTAGAAGCAAACGCTGTGCATTAAAGGTGTGGAGGCGGCGGCTGGAGGATCAGGATGAGCCTCAGTACCATTAGAGGGGTTGTTCGCAGCGTTGGTACCATTAGCTGAGGCTCTATTACCCCTAGGGTATCGCTCCCCAGTGATGGGTTTTTCGGAGGAGTAGAAGATGTTGTATCCTGGTATGTTGCGGAATGCAAGGCGGTCCGGGGGATCTTGGATGGCCAAGATAAGAGGGCGTGACTCCTCGGGTGCGAGTTTGATTGCTTTCTCGAGGTGGCGGATCCTAACAGGGGCCCCTTTGAGATTGACATTCCAAATGATGACATCTCTCAGGAGGGTCTCGTCTTTGTGGATGTCGCCATATTCATCGCGGAGATCGCCACTGTCAATGTGGTCATCATCGAACTCGTTGAATTCTTCCTCAATGTTCATGTACTCAAAGTCCTCAATCAGGTTATTGTCTTGGTTGATGGCCTCCATGCTGATGTGATGTGATTTTTCTGAATAAGACTGAGTAGGCTGGTGGGCTGAGAGACGGATAGGCGGGTTATGTCACTAGGTGGTAAATTGACTTGTTGAGCCGTACACTAAGGTAAATAAATAGGGTTAATTCGAACACGGGAGAATGAAGCATTAGGAATAACTTAACATACATTCGAGGTAGGCAAGACTCCTATAAGTAGTCTGGCCAATGGGTTCTGACTTCCTATCTAGAACTTGTAAACTGTTAGTGTTGGGGAATATATAATGGATGGTCAGAGCTATTCACCAAAGTGGTTGAGATGATATACGGTGTCTGTACGTTTGACGTGCAAACCGTGGTGTAGCTTGAGTCAATGGTCGGTTGGAAGGTTGGAGTTTGAAGTGGCGTAATCAACCGATAGAGGTCAACGGTGATACAGTAAGGGGTGATAAAAATCTGGTAAGGTAAAGAGTCTTTTTTTAAAATGGGTTTGAAGGTGATTTAAAAGAGTTGGAAGAACTTGACAGTAGATGGCATAGAGGTTCTTGAGGGACAGCAATATTGGTTTCAAAGAGTAAAGATAAAAGCGACAATACAATGAAACGGTAAAGAAGGAAGGTGGGAGGGCAATTTTTGACCTTTTATCTTCATTCAGAGGCATTCGGCGCCAAGTCGGAACGGAATGCGTTCGACTTTGTGGCTTCTACCCCTCTTCTTCTGATCATCCTTGGTGTCCACGACCACCGACTTCATTGGCCTCCACGGATCCCACGGAACGTTCTCGCCCTGTTTAAGTGACCACATGAGCGATTTAGGATCGTCGTTTACGTCAAGAGCGGGCGCAAGGGCGGCAATAGCTCGTAAACGTGCATGATGGTGATATCATGAAGCGTCCGTGACTCGGCATCTGAATCATCGCCATCGACGCAATACGGGGCCTTCAGCATGCCTCTTCCTTGATTTCATGCCATAGCATGATTCTAGATCATTAACATCACGATGGTGTTGCCGTAGAGGGGACATGAGGCATTGATGGTGAGGTTATTCTACCATCGTGGTCGATGAAGGTGCATTGAGGGTGAATACTATCAAGACTTGCAAAACTAACTGTACGATTCTAACACTGTTTCAACTGCAGGCTAGACCCTTCATCTGGGCTCACTCATGACCTGTAACCCTTCATCCGAGCTGCAAAGCCACGAGATCTCGTCGCGGGCAGAAGAGTACATCGACGATACTACTGTACCCAGAACTATGAGCCTTACAACCGAAATTGCTCCGTGTAGCATTTACCGAGACACTTCAGCATCCTTCTTTGCTCCAACACCAAGACAGACCTTTGCATCTAAGCGAAATACCGGGCCAACTTCGCTTGCTTGGGACCAGTGTCTGGTGACTCTCTAGCAACACCCTTGCCTTTCCATCTTGAACAAACCTTTGACGTATCCTTGGACTTCGCCTTCGACTTCCCCTTCGGCTTCCTTTCAAGGCTATATTCATCATCTGAACCACCGTCTTTCTCAGGCTCTGAGTCGGACTCGGGCCCGATCATGTACTCAACCAGCTCTTGGTGGCTAGGGGAACCAGTGGAAACAGGCGCACAAGCGATACAATCTGCGTCTTCACCCGCCGTCTCACTCTTCTCAGCGAAGCTGCCGGGACCTCCGCTGGATTGCTGGGTGGCGGCTTGAGTCGCGTCCCGCTCCAGCTGCTCGGCTATCTCATCAGCCTCGGACCTGACTCCACGCCGAGGGCGCAAGGTTCGTGTCCTCTCGCATGGAGAGATCTGGGGCGATCTCTGAGAGATTCCCGCAAAACGGCTGCTGCTATCCCCAGAGAACTGGTCAGACGAACTGCGGGTGGGAGTGACGGAAGCTTCCAACAGTCCCGAGGTGTTGGGGCTAGAGTCCACCATGAAGAGCGATGACCCAGAGCTAGAGCTAGAGCTAGACGATGCTGAAGAACCGGCGGTGAGGGAGGGCCTCAAATTGCGGCGAGATCTTCTTAGTGGAGGCGTGCTAGGGTTCGCGGGCGACAGTGAGGATTGGTCTCCATCAGATATGTGCGAGCCGGTAATCGCAAGCGAACTGGAGCTTGGGCTGGATAAGGACAGGGCCGCCAAAGCCAATTCACCACAGTCCTTGCCGCGCGAATCTCCGGCTCTCAGCCTCTTGACGCTGCTCGGGGACGACCGGAGCACAATGTCCTTGTCTGGACCCCACCTTCGCTTCCTAGCACCCAAAGGTCCAACGGATGGACTCTCCAGCAGAGGAATCACCTCTGAAGACTGCGACGCGGCGTTGGGGTCTGGGAGGGAGCAAGGAATGACAGCTGATGAGCAGCCAGTATCAGGCGAACAGGGAGGCAGAGCAAGTTGCTCCTGGGGTCCTTCTAGGCAGGACTCAGAGGCCAATTCGCTACTGGACTGATGCGTGATATTAGACAAAGATAGGCGACGCTTCCGGGCAACTGAAGTCACTGGGGAAGCCCCAACGGTAGCGTCGGCTGGCTCAGGCTCATCGACTCTGAAAGTACGAGTAAGGAGACCAGGTGGAGTATCGGGGATAAACTCCCAGTCTCCTTCACCCGCTGTGCCGATAGGTGTAGAAGGGATGGAAATGAGTCCGGCGATGATATCCTGGCTCAGCCCAGGAAGGCCATCGATAGAGACATCCGGAGCAGAATCTGAAAGCGCCATGACACGAGTATCCTCAAGTGGCGGTGTGGCACAGACAGACTTATGACCGGGATACAAAGGACGGTCAGCAGCGAGCTCAAAGATGGACTCCGCTGGGCAGTCAGCAGCGAGCTCGAAAGCCTCCTGCTGCGCCGGCTCCTCGGAAGTATTCATGAAAAGATTCCCGTCACCCAACTCAGAGAACGAGGGCTCAACAGAAACCTGCCTCGCTGGGGAAGCGGTATTGCCGTGCCAGCTAGATCCAGGCAGAGACCTCTCAGGAGATGGAGTCTGCGAAGGAGAATTTCGGTTGACATAGTCGTGAAGCACCCTTCCGGATGCTCTTGGGCTGTTAGCCAGAGATAGACCACCAGTGACGGAACCCAAGCGGCTGCGGGCAGAGAAGACCGAAGGCGAGGGTGACGCCGCGCGTGACTCATTCGCGTTGTCGCGTTTGCTAGGTGGAGGATTGGCCCCTGGATTGGATGCCACAGCTTTCACAAAAGCTTCGATGAGGCGCACCAAAATCCCTCCCCCTCTACCGAGAGCATGGGAAAGGAGAGAATCATCAGGTGTTGCTGCGCCTTGATCCGAGAGAATTTCATGAAGGACATCCTGAAGTCCAAGGTTGAGCGGAGGCTGTTCGCGGTCATTGGGTATACTGGGAGAAGCAGACGGTCCAGAAGACTCAGACTCAAGTCCTGTGGTATCCCATGATGCCCGTCCTCGCCATAGTTTGCACCTCGATATCACATCCACAACACGAGGATGCCTACAGGATCTCAGCCAGTAACTGGGATGGGGACCTTTGCAAAAGAAGCATTTGTCTGGTTGTTTGTCGTCTTTGCATTCGCTTGTCTTATGCGGTTCCAAGCACCGACCGCAGCGAACGGCGTTAGGGCATTCCCTTGCCATGTGGCCGAAGTCCTGACAATTGAAGCACTGCTTTGGCACATACCTGGGATCAAGGGAACTGTAAAGCGGGTCAGGACATTGGAGTGTATTCATCTGGCTGATCTACTTACTCGAAGGAAGTATGAATCCCCTCCATAGTATACATCTTTCCTGAAACGGCCTCCTGGGCTTCCTCACGATTCCGTAGGACGAACCAAAGGCGGCCATACTTCCAATATGCCCTATCGATGTTGAGGCCAGTCTCCTTTCTCCAGAGTTCCAACGTCTGCTTGGGCCGTTCGAGCCTGGCTCGGGTACTCCTGTTTCCATGAGCATCCTCCTCGGATGTCTGCATTCTGGCAACCTCGGTGCGAGTGATGTTTGCAGGGCTGATGTAGAATTCCTCGGGACAAATACGGCAGCCTGGATCATTGATAATGGTTCGCAGCCTTTCCTCGTGCTTCCGAATCTCTCTAGCGTCGAGGTCGCCACGAACGATCAACAGCATCCGATCCATCTGCACAGGGGGAAACTGCACAGCTATGATGGCGTCGAAAGGAAAGCCATACTTTCCGCATTTTGTAAGGATGGCATCAGGGCATAATATCTTGCTGGCGTCAGGCTGCAGTTGAACCTTGAGGACGCTGTTGCGAGATGCCTTCCAAGCGTTGTGTTTTTTGCTCAAGATGCTTGCCATTTGGAGTTGTTGAACAGTATATCCGGACCTCTGCTCAATCATGCTCATAAGATGATTCAGCTCATCATCTGCAGTCTTGAGCTATTTGCGGGAAACAGCAGGGCGATAACGACCATCTTTCTCAAAGAATTCTGGCAAAGGTACTTGTCGGAAACCCTGCTGAGCATGGGTATTTTGACGAGGGTCAAAGCCACTGTTGGTGGCGTGGCTAGTACGAAAAGAGGATTGAATGTCTGCGGTGCCACCAAAACCGTTGCGATTGGGCTGGCTACCTCCCGAGCCTCCCGAGACGTGGCTGGTGGCTCCAGAGGTTGTCTGATGAAAGGGTGAAGACGCTGAAGACATGATGCGATGATATAGTATCAATAAGAATAAGAGAGTAAGAGAGTAAGAGAGATGTAGTGATAAAGGCAGTCTGGTAGAAGATAGCAGTAGACAGCTAGACTAAGAGATAATGTTCAAGTTGGCGGGAAATGAAGTGATGGTCGAAGACATTGGAGGATAAGTGGGTTTTAAGAAATTCGAGCCTGTGCAATGATAAATTGGTAGTAAAGCATTGATGAGGAAGAAAGGAGTGAGTTCTGAGGAAAAAGAAGAAGCGGGCATCGCAGACTACCTGAAAAAAATCCTCCGTATATTTCAAAAGATGAAGGCATCTTTAGTATCATCCCGCCATAGTCGCTGCCGAAGCATTTGTCTCAGAATCACGGAATGGCTCGAACAGCATTCCCGAGATAGTTACGTCACAGAATTCAATTGAAAATGCAGGCCAAGACAGGTACAAAGACCGCTCTACTGGATAAATGCATATTTCAAACTGCTCAAGTACTGAACCAAGCCCAGTTTGCGAAACTATTGAGGAGCTAAAAGGAAACCCGCAGGCCCAGACGCAGCAGAGAGAGTTTGCTAAAACTGCAAGTCGAGAAATGTGACGAGACAGAAAGCGGGGCGTCCAGTTCAGCCAGTCGGATCGCAGGGTCGAGCCTAAAGCAGGGCGATAAGGATGAAACAATCCTTTAGTCGTAGCGCTTAGACCTGATTTCTAGGCCCAAACTTGAGGAATTACATCATCACGCGACCCCTCTCAGCGATAGTCTTGTAAGAAAAAGCAAAAATGTTCTCATTACCTGTATCAGCTGCCCAACGTGCATTCCCATAGCTGACAGTCCCTTTCGATGGCGGAGAAGAACACATCATTTACTTTCTTCGCCTTCAGGGCTTACGCATTCCATTGGACGCTCACAAGTCGGAGGGCTAATGTACCGACCCCGCCATGAGAACCTGTCCTCCCGTCTGTGACTTCAATGGCCCGGACCGAGAGGAATTGAGGCTCGGCACATCCGTAAGCGGTTAATCCTCATCCTCGTGTAAGATAGCCCATCGCGAGTAATTCACTTTGACCTTGGGAGAAGGTGGGCTTCAGAGAACTTGAGAGAAGGTGAATGAGACGTTGTGCGCAAGTCAGGGAATGATTGCCCGCAGACAGCTCCCCCTCCTCTCTTCTCGGTCCTTAGTATGCATCATGTTCGGCCGAACTGTAACTGTTGAGTCGTCTAGAATCATCTATAAAGAGCCCTCTTTATCCCGCTATCTTCTTTTCAAAATCATCAACCTCTTTTGTCTACTTCTTTCAATTTCGACAGCTCTTTGCTCCCCCTTTTACTACACAAACTCGCATCCTTATCCTTCCACTATATTCATACATCTCTACCATTATTAATACAAACCGCTTCTTCCTTACTGCACAACCTAATCTATATTCCTTATCATCCTTACTTTGAAGCTTTTATACGCTAATAATGGCAGTCTACGCCGTTAGTGAGGGAAGAAGGGATAATTGTGTTTGCATGACCTGGGACGAGGCTCAGGGTCTCACTTCTGGTTATTCAAAGCCAAGCTGTAAGTATTAGTACTTCTCTGTATAACTTTCAGAGTTCGCAAGACTGACAAACAACAGTAAGAAAGTTTCAGACATATGAAGAGGCCGAAGAGTGGCTTAACGATGATGTCCAGGTCAAGAAGCGACAACAACGTCGGAAAAGGGAAGAAGAAGCAGAACAACGTCGTTTAATTATGGAAGCAGAGGCTGAACATCGGCGTCTAGTCATGGAAGCAGAGGTTGAAGAACAGCGTCGCAAGAAGGAAGAAAGCGCCGAGCGACTACGTCTAATAAAGCAAAACAACGCTAAACAACAACGCCGTAATCGCAAGAATCTCTTTCGGGGCCTCTTAGTTTCCCACGGTACTAATAACGGAAACAAAATCACTGACAGAGATCTGTACACCGTTATCGATGGAGCTGCAGCGTTGAAGGATGGTCAAAGCATGGCTGTTACTAGAACCGCCACGGGCTTTAAGTCGCGGCGCTTTGTTTCCCCTCCTTCCTCGTCGCCCTCTTCCTCTCCGCCCTCTGCCTCTTCGCCCTCTTCCTCTTCGGCTTCTGCTTCTACTATCGATTCTCCTCCTCCCGCCACTCCTTCTCCATCTCGCCTTCTCTCTGCCTCTTTACCTGCCCTTGGGTTTGGCTCTGCTAAAGCCTCTGGAAGTGACTTCCAAGACATCGATTCATCCATGTTTGAGGAGGATCTGACCGATATCTGAACCAGTCACATGGCGCGCGTTACTCGGGGTTCTTGCTAGATGGAAGGGTTCGTTTCACGGAAATAGTCGCTCATTTGGGTCTTGGTGGATGAAGGGTTAGTTTAGGAAATAGTCGTTCCTTCGAATCACTCCCTCAATCGATTTCATAACCTCAATTACTGTTTTATATAATATCGGTCCTCAAGTTTGATCCGTGTTCTCTTACTCTCCTTACTCTTCTACGCTTAACATGTGAGCAGCTGCTAAATGTAAATGGATGTCCATTAGGAGAAGTAAAATATCTTAATTGGCAATAAGCTATAAAATAAATATAGCATTTTCAAATGTATTTCAGGCTATACACTTTTAACTTTTAATAACTCTCTTCTGCTATGGCTATAAATCTGTTAGAATGTTAATCTTTTCTTTCAACATGCCTAAGATCTTGACTGCAGGGTAATCTACTCTAGCGTAAACGTGCGCGAGCTAAAAAGTTAGAGCACTAGGCCACTTTGGGCGATTCAGATGTAAGGCGCTTATAGCATGATGAGAAGGAAAGGACTTAAAACCAGTGTTTAATGTCGCCGTAATAGAATGATGGTCTTGGGTGCTCTCCTCCGAGCTTTTAACAATTGTTTATTAATATATATAAAAAATTAATATATATAAAAAAGACTTGCCTGCCTCTTTACATGGTACGCACCGGTTAGACCCGGAGCTATAAGCTCAAGGCGCGACAGACACTGGTACGAGCGGAAGGCTTATCATGGAATGTTATTCTTGGATGTCCCCATTGCCCCGCCCGGCTCGGCTGACCCCATGCTCCTGGTGCCATCCCTATAACATAATTACTACTTTAGGATATACTTTATGTAATCATGTAACTGGATTCGTTGGTTCAACTTTCCGAAGTTTGGCAACCCAATTTTCTAATCCTCTTTAGGTACAAGGCCATTAAAGTTAGTGCCCTCGGCCCCCCCCTGTTGCTCACCCGCTGTTCTCACTCCCACCGCGCCAAAAATTCAGATCGACACGCACGACTCATTTGCAAATACCAATACTATCGACTCTTTACTCTGTCCTCTGAATATAGCCTTAAATTCAGGTTGGTATATTCTTGTAATATGGAAAGACCATCAATCCACTACAACGGAGCTTTTCTCAATATCGCTACATTTTAATAAAGACAAGCATTCTACCGGGGATACATCGTCTTCAATGATAGTAAGCAACAATTACTTGCTATAGCTTCTCAAATATTTCAATATTATTGGCCTCTAGCCAATAATACCATTCCGCTAGAGATTCAATAGCCCTCTCAGCTCTGCCCAATTTGAAGTGAGACGAGATCATTTATACTTGCATATGACTCGTCGCAGCATGTATCTCAGGTCTAGCTTGTATCAGGGGACTGAAAGATCCTTAACCCATCCTAGAAACACTGAATCCCTTACAGTAAGAGTTTAGGTAACATAGACTTATCGGGCTCTCCTGTCTTCCGATTATCAGGACTTGGTGTCGAGACATGACAGAGAAAACAATCGGGCAAGTATGATAATGGTTGCACCGGATGTTGGCGTACTCAAGTTCAATGCCACTCGCTACGCCCAAATTACAGTTGTCGAGAATAGAGGTGTAAAAGTACAGACCAAATGAATGAAGGAGGTAATTGTATCATGGCAGCGAAACCGACTTCCATGATAAGACTATTCTAAACAATGAAGTTTAAAAGATGAGTGCGAAAATTTAAGGGTTGTAAATGAAAGGAACAAGAGGAGGAATGTCTTCATGTTTGAGTTCAACTACACACCGTGTAATATACCGATCCTTGATCTGTCACCCTTCTGAAGTAATGGCACATTGCAGTGCAAGGCTATAACCCAAGGAGAAATGTAGTGATTCGGTCAGATGAAATGATACCCAAGCAAATGTCCAATTCCCACGCCTAGCCAAGCTCTTGATATAGAACCTTTACTCAAGCAACACACAACGATACCACTACAGCTCATCCTTCCGATACGAATCACCCTTACCCTTGGTATCCTGCGCTTTCTTCACACCCAGCGGGTCCCCATATGCATCCTTAGGATCATCACCAACACAATGATGGCACCAGAACAGATTCCCCGGATCGTGCGCCCTCTTCACAGCCAGCAACTGCTTGTACGTCTTCTGACCCCAGTATCTATCCGTCCAGTTATGCATCACATACGAGCTCTCGGAGAAATAACTATTCTTCCCAAGCTTATAGATGGTATCCTCACACTGCTTGGTTGACAACGTGCGCGCGTTCCATAGCATGAGACCGGAGCGGAAGCCTGGAGAGATGGCCGTGCCGTCTGGTTGTGAGCTCCCAAGATTGCCTGTTATCGACGTGTAGAGGTAGTGGAAGCCGCAGCGGTAACCCATTGGATCAGGGGACGTCTTGTCGGGAGTCTTGAGGGTGCTGACGCAGATATCCAGCACGTCCATCATGGTCGAGGCGAACTTTGTCTCGAAATCTTCGCGCGAGACGAAGACTGAGTTCTGAGAGCCTGTAGCATCGTCGGAGGGCTCGTGCGGAGCTGGCAGCGGGTTCATGACGGCGATCTGGAACTTGTTGGGAGGCATAGACAGGAGGTAGTCGTATGCCGACTTGAAGTTATCCTCCTGCACAGTCGTTGTCTGCAGCACGTCCTTGAGACTATCGCGGAACATAACATAGTCCTGCTCCTTCTGACCGCCAGCGTAGATGTACTCAAAGTTGAAAGTCCAGGTGGCGGTGCAGAGGTCACCCTTCTTGTACTTGCTGGTATCAATGAAGAATCCCGGCTGCGTGCTCACCTTTGAGTTGAGCCGCAGCTGCCACTCTGAGAAGCGAGGCCACATGTCACGTAGCCACTCATAGCCAAACTTGTCCTGTGATCCAGGGCAAAACGTGCCGGTCTGGGACATGAAGACGCGACTGAGACCTCCGTCAGGTACAGCGTGAGCACGAATCGTCATGGAGAGAATGACGCCCCAAACACCGCCGCCGCCACCGCGCATGGCCCAGAAGAGCTGGGGATTCTTCCGACGACTGACGATCTTCCTGTGAACGACCGTGTGACCGTGAGTGTTACGGCCGACCTGTAGAACTTCAATCTCGAGCACGTTATCGACGCCGAGGCCCATGGATGGTGCAAAAGGACCGTGACCGCCGCCGAGATGGTAGCCTGTCATGCCAACGGTAGAGCACCAGCCCGATGCCACAACGCGGTCGTACTTGGCAGAGAAGGCATGCATCTCAGCAAAGATAGACCCCGCTCCAAAGCGGAAGGCACCAGCGGGAGCCAAGGCCGTGTCCTCCCTCCAAGTAGGAAGAAACTCCTTGTTCTTGAGTAGAATCGTGCGGATAAGGATCCCGCCTGTTGGGCATGAGTTGCGGCTGTTGTACTCGTGGCCAGTACCAGCTGTTGCGATGCATAGACGATGCTGCGCAGCGAATTTGAGAGCTGCAGTTATATGGCGCTGGTTAAGAGGGAAGACGACTATGAAGGGGTTCCAATTGCGATACTCGTTCTGGTGCAATGCTGCCTTGCACATATCAGACGCAGTGTTCCAGATATTGACACCGTCTTTGACGTTAAAGCATGGGCGCTGCATCTCAGCGATGTCGTCGTAATAGTACAACGCCTTGAGACCCTTACTGCCCAGACCGTAGAAGGCCTGGTTGTTGATGGAGCCCGTTGGGACTGGTGCAGGCTGCGGTTCTGGGTAGTTGCTCCACTGGACGCCGAGGCGGGGCACTGTAGGGTCCAGAGCCTTCTCTAGCTTGTCGATGGCTGTCTTGGTAGGCCAGCAGCTGGAGTCTTCTGGAGTGCACCACCTGTGCTCGTCTGGTGACGGTAAGGCACCTGCTGATGATGAATCGGCAGGATCGCACGAACCGGCGCCGCAGTTGTCGTTCTCGGCACTGCATGAGTAGCGACACTCGGCGCTGCATGGATTACACCGTCCCATGGCCCACTGCGTCTTCTTGTCACCGGCTGCGCAGTCGAGCACGGCGTAGGAGTATACTGGCTGGTACTGGAACTTGAAGCGACATGTAGTGATAGCACCAATGGTGCTGGCGAGGAGTACTTGGCTGGGATCTTCTCTGGAGTGAGAGACTGAGTAGCGTTCCACCCCACGCTCAGGATGGTTTGGCCACTTTAGCGACGCCTGGCCATCGGATGTAAAGTTCCAGTTCGCGAGGCCCTCTTCATAGTGGTTGGATACCTGGAGGGAGCGCCATAGACCCAGTAGCGTAGTCGGTGGCCCGGCAATACCAGGCTGGGAGTGGCTAACAAGGCTAGGCTCGGAGTCAGATTCAGATTTGGTCTTGGTCTTAGACTTGGACGCCGCTGAGGCAGCATCCGGGGAGAAGGAACATCCCTCCGCCGACGACTTGCAGCGGAACATGAGAAAGTTGCCGCAGCCAGGTGTATCCATCGCAGTGTAGAAGCTCGCCGGTGCCGGTTCACCAGTGTGATTACAAGCCAAGAAGGCCGCCTCGAGCCCGCCGATATCTGGTAGTCGCTGCACCAGGCAGCCCTCGAGACGATCACCACCGCATCGCAGAACCAGCTCCTTAGGCCCCCGCCGCTCGTAGCTACACGTCTGAGGATA
The DNA here is from genome assembly GCA_013755755.1 of Fusarium sp. NRRL 25184. NCBI lineage: Eukaryota > Fungi > Ascomycota > Sordariomycetes > Hypocreales > Nectriaceae > Fusarium > Fusarium sp. NRRL 25184. Next base: position 44,882 of record JABSSZ010001128.1, read on the forward strand.
CGGACTGTCGGTAGTGACCGTCAGGACCTTGTCAGTAAAAGTCTGCGCAAACTGGAACTTGCCAGACCCGCCCTGCTCGGCGCCGAATGATCGCCAGGTGCCTTCCCACGGTGAGGTCTTATTGCTGCTAGCAAAAGCTGGCATGGCGAATTCCAGTAGCGCAAAGCTGGCCAGTCCATCGCTATTGCTTGTGTCAACCGGTGCATTGCTAGGGTCAAGCTCTACAGTGCTGTTCAGTTGCAGCGGTGGGCATAGATCCCAGCTATCACCGCACGAGAAGCACTGATCAATGCAATCACCCGACATGCGCGGCACGCTCTGTACATCAGTCCCTTGCCAGTCCACCGTTGCGAGATACGCGCACTGCACACAGCCGGCGCTGACATTGGACTCCAGGTCTTCAGAACTCGGGTCATCGAGCTGCTTGCGCAAATCGGCGTTGGCATTGAACTCATTCGCCAGCACAAACGCCGTGCGGAAATATGCCTCCTGCGACAGGCGAAATGCGTTACCATCAGCGCCGGGGATGACGGCGCAGGTGCCGTGCTTCATCCACTCAGACAATATGAAGCATTTCATAGTGTTTCTGAACTTTGGGTCCGTCGGCCAAAAGTACTTCAGCAAGTCGCCAAAGGTATTGAGAATGGTCTCATCGAATTCCTGGCCGTTCAGACACCCATAGGGCTGATCCTTTGCACCGTTGCCACCCGCCGAGCTAGGCCATAGACCGTGAAGCGTGTACTTAGCAGACTTTTGTGCAGAGTCACTGTCCTCCGTCTGCATCGCCAGTGTATAGGCGTCGACGGGGATCAGTCCGGAGGGAAACTGCCCAGAAGTGCATAATGAGAAGGGAGGAGGCTTTTGTTGTCGCTGGCCGTTCTTGTTTATAGTGCAGCCGTCGTTCCACTTGAGATTGCATGTTGTAGCGTGGAAGTTGAGGGGGTTGAATTGGCGCAGTGGGATGGGGTTGGAGGAGCAGTCGTCTGACCTGCCGGTGCACTTGGCTGATGCTAGGCAGACCAGGGCCAGCACGAGTGCAAGTTGGGCGTGCCAAGTCATGTTTGACCAAGATGCCTTGTGATGTTTGATTGATTGTTTGTTTGTCTGCTATTGTATTCTTTTGTTTTACGGTGTTCAGGTTTCGCGCTTGAGGACTGAAATCTAGCTCTCTATATATTCCTCTCCCATCTAACTGACTTCAATAGCCTCCCTTGACGACCCGCTCATTCGCGACCTCTGCCCTCTCAGCGCTTGTCTCCGTTCCTTAGGTTCGCAATGTAAGAGCTAGAGACGTACTAGCCAGACCGGCTGAGTACGAAAATAACACAAGCGGCAGAGCCCCGAGAGCCGATTCTTGGTGGCGGACGGAAGTACGGCTCAAGCGCTAAAATGATTGGAGGCGGAAGTTTGGGTGGCCTCACAACTTAGTCCAGGCCCAAGCCACCAAGGGATTAGGGCTGCGTCCTCCAGTTCACAGTGGTTCAAAACCTCCCTTAGGCATTTCAGCTAGCCACGGCTCCTTTCTAACCAATTGAGAAATTATCCCCATAGCACCATTTCAAGCCGTCGAGTGCTTATGGTTTAGTTATGATGAAGCTGGTTTAGGTCAACTGTCAATAGTTCAGCCACTGAGTCCTCATTTGGTGCGGCTGAGGACGGGATATGGCCGTTGGATTGACTAGATCGCCAAGACGGACGGCATCGTCGGTAAGCACCGCCGCTAGCAGGCGGAGCTTGCGGGGTAAAACCTCGACTGTATTCCTCGACTCATTCCAATTTTCCGAATTCATACGTCAGGATATCCCATTGTTCTAAATGGCTATTACCACTTCTGTGTTACTCCTGGTCGGCGGAGACATGTTTAATGCAAAGGCGAGGGCTTTACGGTAACTTCCTGTTGGTCTTGTCAGGGATATGCAGGAGAGGTAAAGGAACTGCGGAACACTATCCTAAATTAGACTAAGACTTAGGTAAGTTTGGTATGCATTTAGTAAATAATAGATCAAATATCCCTCACGCCTGTCCATAGCTTTAATATTTCGTTCATGCGTTCAAACCAGGTGCCAGTAACGATGACATGTTCATGAGCCCCGGAGCCAGGTGAATCATAAGTATGAGTCGATCGAGCCACCGTTTGAGGACTGGTGGCGGTTATAATAAACAGAGCCAATTGGCACTTTGAATGAACCGTACATCGTGAATGAGGTGTTCTAGCAAGTAGAGTGGTTGTCCTTTTGTTCAGATGCCCCATAACAACAAGTTAACAAAGAATTATAAGTCCCTTTGTCCTCCAGTGTCAGCCTGAACCGTGTTCATATTACGGATGCTTCTATGAAATTCAGAATCCACGCTGGTAGCCTACCTTTCATTAAGTGAAGCCGTGACCATTCCTTTGCGATAGATTGTGTTCATATTCCTTGCAGCAATTCCCGAACACTCACTATAGCTACTAGGGGACCAGGCATGTGTAGCTTTGTCTGACGTGAACAAACTCTGTGCACGGGTTGGACAATATGTATAAATGGTCTTGTGTGCCACTGTTTAATTACAATCACAACACCGATTAACAACTCAGTAACATCCACCCACTATCCATATCCAGACGTCCCTTCTCCATTCCGACTGCAAAGATGGCATCAATCAAAGACCTATCTTATAACATCCTTATTTTATTAAACGAACTCGAAGACTCCATTTTCAAAACAAAGGCTATATATCCGGCAATCTTTGACCCTGATTCAGAGGGCCAGAGGTGTAACATCATTCTTCCCCCGATGACACCGCTTGTCGAAAGGCTGCATCAGATTCAGCCGCTGGTCGTAGGCATGGTAGCCTTAGCCACCAATAAAGTAGACCAACGAGTGGCTGAAGGTCACCTACGACAGTTCTTGCATCTACAGGTGCAGGTGAGCCAGATGCTGGAAGAGGTGAAACAAAGGCTGCAACCTGGCAATCAGAAGCACATGGGCACTCGGCCATAAAGGATGGATAAATGGCTACGTTTCACCTTTAGGAGGTCTATAAAAATTATCAGGATTATCAATTTCTAATTAACAGAAGTTAACTAAATTAAAACTATATTATAAAATAAAGAATTCTCACTGAAATTATTAACGATATCTGTTATAAAGGC
>JABSSZ010001132.1:0-33273 GCA_013755755.1 Fusarium sp. NRRL 25184
GTGGGAAGCAAAATAAATCGATGCAAGCAAGAACCAAGAGGTCTTTTGTGGAGCGTTGGCAGCGCGGCCATCCGACGCGAGACGCCATGATGGTGGTGTGAAGTTGGAGAAGCATATGCATGCAATGTCAGCTTGAGAAGTGGCAACAAGCCACGTGATTGAATGTCGTACTCTGCATTGAAACCCGCCCCGCCATCGCCATGGGATGCGAGGTACGGGATGAGCACGTATATCCAATGACGTTTAAGCATTTTTGCTTTTTCCACCTTGGAATCCAAGTTTATCTGGCGCATTGGAAGCGTCGGATGCATATCGATGGAACTTTTGCAAGATATGCTGTGCCACCATTACAAAATCGCCTAGGCCATTCTGGAGACGGCGTGCATCGTTTTTCCCAACAGATTTGATTAAAAGTGCCATCTCATGCTGCACGATGTGCTCATGTGTTTCAGCAGAGTCGAACGGGGATACATCCCCACTCTAGCTCACGGCTCAGTGCCTATACAACAGGATCAATTCCCCAAACTGTGTCTTTGTCTCGTATGCCTGAGTCCCTAGCTTGATCGCCGCACCCCTTGAGAAAGCCAAGCCTTAGATCTTGTGAGGGCCGACGTCTAGTTCCAACAAGACACTCCAAGAACTATAACGTCCCTCGACCGGTGATCCCTTCCTGAAGATTGAAGTTGACAAGCAGGGAAAAGCCACTCTTGTGAGCTACAAGATGCCGCATATCTTCTGGATTTTGGCCGTCTTCCTGGCTGTAGCAGGCTCTGGAATTTGGCCGCGGTCATACAATGAAGCAATCTCTCCTCTAAGCGATCGTGTCGAGCTATGGAAACTCACGGCTTCTGAAGCTCTTGGGAAGATCCATGCGGATAAGGTTTCAGTTCAAGAGTATGCCGGGTCTTTACTTGAAAGGATCAAGGCACGCGATGAAGACGTCAAAGCTTGGGCATACCTGGACGAGAAGAGGGTCATGCAGGAAGCAAGACGTCTAGATGAGATCCCGAAGGAAAATAGAGGACCTCTTCATGGACTTCCAATCGCTGTGAAGGATGTCATTTCCACAAAAGGTTAGTTGAACAACTCATATCCCACTATTATCGAAGCTTACTGTTGTACAGACATGCCTACTCAGTTCAACTCGCCACTGTATGATGGCCATTTCCCCGAGACGGATGCTGCTTCCGTACGAATCCTTCGTCAGGCTGGTGCCCTCATCTTCGGTACGTTCTATATAGACTCTGCACACTAGCATCTGACAAGCTAGGTAAAACAACTACCACCGAGTTTGCTGCTATCCACGTCGGTCCCAAGACTCACAATCCACATGACCCTCGACGCACTCCGGGCGGATCGTCGAGCGGCTCCGGAGCTGCTGTTGCCGATTTCCAAGTCCCCATGGCCCTTGGGACACAGACAGGCGGATCCATGATTCGTCCTGCATCATTCAATGGGATTTATGGATTCAAACCAACCTAGAACTCTGTATCTCGCGAAGGTCAGAAGATATATGCTCTTATGTATGACACTCTCGGATGGTATGGACGATGTGTCGAAGATCTGGTCCTTCTGGCCGATGTCTTTGCTCTTCAAGATGACGAAGACGAAGATCGTTCTTTTCAAGGCATAGCAGGGGCACGTTTCGCAATCTGTAAGACGAGCATCTGGCCCATGGCTGGTCCTGGAACGCAAAACGCTCTCGCCCGCGCTGCCGATCTTCTCGAATCCCATGGTGCAGACGTACATGAGCTTGAGCTTCCTTCGGAATTCGATGACGTGCCAGAGTGGTATCGTATTGGGCTTCACACGGAGGGCCGTACCTCTTTCCTACCAGAGTACAGAGTTGGAAAGGACCAGATCGGCCAAGTCTTGATCGAGCACGTCGAGAACTCCGACAATTTCACTCGCAAGACGCAACTGATGGCTAGCGACAGCTTGGCCGGCATGAGGCCTGTCTTCGACCGTATTGCCTTGAAGTATGCAGCTATCATCACGCCGAGTGTACCGGATGAGGCCCCCGTTGGTCTGGAGAGTACAGGAAGTCATGTTTTCTGCGCGATGTGGACCGTAAGTTGCCACTGTGCACGAATCTTACAATGGCTAACGATCGTGTAGGGCCTTCATGTCCCGGTTCTGAATGTGCCAGGCTTCGAGGGTAACCACGGCATGCCCATCGGCCTCTCTCTCGTCGCACCGCGATATCGCGACCGTCACCTCTTGGAGGTCGGCAAGACGGTCGGTGAAATCTTTGAAGCCGAAGGCGGTTGGGAGACCAAACTGAGTCAAGAAGGAAGTGACGACGGTACGAAAAAAGGGGTGTGAAAAAGGCACAAATGGTGGGTTACTAAGGGATGTGATGCATGCGTTATCGCTTATCTTCTTTAATTGACCTCAAAACCTGGGCTACAATAACATGTAGAACAGGGCAAAGAGTCCTCAAGTTGCTGGAGAAACTCACTGTAAACGCACATAGAAGAACACTTCTGTTGAAATTGGCAAAGCAGCAAGTATGAAGCTAGAGAGGTCATGGTGAACGGCTGTAGGGTAGTTTCGGCAAATGTGGGGCAGGCGTCCTGGTAGTGAGGGCCGACAGTATCAGAGCCCTGGGCCATAGTTAGCAATGTCTGGGGGCGGAAGACGCTGGCGAGAGTCCAAGTTTAGGAACAAAGCTTTTACGCGACTTTGTGCTTGCAACCCCTTGTTCTCTACTTCTGCAAAGATCACCCCGCTGTAAGGATGATGTGGTGGCGACACCAGGCTGATGAGGGGCTGATCTGAAATGATGCGGGCGGGGTCTTGATCTTGGGGTAAGTGGTCCATCGCCTTTCTCCACTTAGCGTGTTCTGAACGCGCTTCACCTTGGACGCCCTTGGATGCATTCCATAGACGCGTAGCACTCGCGGCTCGAATGACCATGCACGTTTCGCGTCGGCACCGGCGCCTCTGTCACAAACGGTGCGGCTGGTATCATGGTACATTCGCCACACCAGTCTTTGGTATCTCTGAAGCCAGTCATAGCATTGAGTACACGAGAAGCGCTAAATGACAGGAAGGACCCGGCTCGGGTTTTTTAGGCGTCCTTGACAGGGGCCAGACCATTGCACAGAACACGCATGACAACGCAACATCATGAAGTCATGAATGGCAATTGGGAACGAAACAAAAATGATAGCAAGCATCCTGATGAGATCGGTTCATACGAATAGCGGAGCTTGTTGAACAGTATAATTGAGCTTAGTTAGGACTAGCCTTCCATCGTACCGCGGCCTCTGTTGCTGACTGGTCAAAGGTGTTTTTGGGGTCGGCAGCAGCCGAACCTCGAATTCGTCTGTGACGGCTAACTGCCAGGCCAAGAACTCGTCGTCAAGGCAAACTCCCTGCCACGACAGCCCAACTCATTCGAAAGAGTCATTGAACCCACGTTAGCAGTCATACGTAGCTTGTCGCGGAAATGCGAACCTATCACCAACGGCGCAGTACACGGAACCCAATTCTGTTATAAGTTCTAAACCCTGTATGGCTTTGCGGCAAGGCGCAGAGGAGTCTCTAATACTGAACCTCGTTTTCGTTCGAGAACTCACTCCCGTTACAGGGACTCGTCAAAGACCCTCGCTACCTCACCACGTTGACTACGATGTCGTATTGACTATGAAGAATTTAGGGGTTCGGATTAACATTGCTGTGGAGGAGGGACCTGGTCTTAAATTGTCCTCATACTGGCACACCCAATATTCACGTGGAACTCCGCAACTTTGGCCGATGAGCGCGATGTTCGTCCAACGGGCTCATGTCCCCCGAGTACCCGGCAAACAGTCGAATAGGTCTCAATTTGTGGAGTGTACCCGTGACCCTGTTAATACATCTCGAGACATTGCTGACATCCGTCAAATTATAGGCCTAATGTGTATCGTATAGTATTGGACTGGTGCATCTACCGAGTCTCTGTGTCCTCTTCCAACATGCAGGCATTCTCGAGCATGTTGGTCCACTTTCCACGCGTGGCCGCGTGACTATGCTTGACATGCTGTCTGAAGTGGTCCGCTCGAAAGAACTTCTTGGACGAGTTGCACTCTCTGAATTTGTGTACCGTTTCAAGATGTTTCGTACGCTCATCCAACTCCTGGTCTGTCGCGTGTCGAGGCGGATTATCGCCGCTCAGGGCACCCGGACCAGGGCCACGGCCAGAGCGCGGAAACTCATCACCGCAGTAGCCGCAAATATCAGCTTCGCCAGGCCTGTTTGTCGAATCGTGAAAAGCCTGACTGTATCCGGAGAGAACTGAGCATGACCACGAACGGTTACGGACATGGAGCGAGTCTTGGTGACGCACTACCTCGTTCTTATTCTTGAAACGGCTTTCGCACATTGAACATTGGTATTTCCTTCCAGCCTCGTGAGTGCTAGTTACTGGTCAACATCGGATTCATACGTCAGGCTATCGTCCCACGCAACCTAAACAAAGCAGGCCCGTGGGATTCGAGATCGGGTCCTACTTGAGTTCTTCGATCGTATCACACCTCTTGGGTTTCGTGCAGCACTTGCACATGTAGCGCTGCACGTTAATCTTAACGGTGCTAACACCTGGGGTGGTCTCGGGATGAATTGATTTCCAGCCGGAGATGGAGGTTTGGGGGTTTGGGTTGGGTGATACGGGCGCTGTGTAGGGTGACTTGCAAGAAGTGGGTGAGATACCGCCAGGAGATGGACCAACAGGTGAGCGTCGACCAAAAGAATTGGCAGTCGCGATGCTAGTAGGATGTATTGATCGTGAAGTGGGCACTGAAGGCATGGTACCACGGGAGCTTAAATCACGTCAGCAAGTCGTATCTGATGGTCAAGAAAACATATACTCATCATTGGGACTAGTTGCCCTTCTCTTTTGACCACCAGACGCATAAGTATCGCCACTGTATAGTCGCTTGAGCGACTGACCATCTTGCATTTCCATGCCCTCCGCTCCAGTGAAATCATAGCTCAAGTGTGTTGGAAAGGCATCGTCACAGCTATTCCCCTTTATTCTTGTGCGAGGTGACCGATCGATATCGGAGCTGCTCTTTGGTGACCTGTCGCCATGGCAGAAGGAAGTGCTTCGAGGAGAAAGGACAGAGTGAATAGGGGTCTCGGTTGTCCTTGTAAGAGATCCTGGATTGCCTCCCGAACGGATAGGAATCTAAGCTGGCAGGCTCAGAGCTGCAGGGAATCGTCCCTCCACAGACGGTCTTCGTGAGGGGAGCCCGTTTACTGATGAGCTGAGGAATGGTTGTGCTGGAGACTCTTCCAGAGGTTGAGTTTGGTCCAGCTTCTTCTTGAGAGCATCTCCATGAATATCGGCAGGGATTGAAACTGAAAAGTGTTGTGGAGGTGGCCAAATGGAGGGCAAATGTATCCTTGGGGCCTGTGAATACACACTGTTAGTTGTTTCATCCAAAGTATTGGTCAAGCAATTGAATGCTGGAGCTACACCAATGCTCTGCGCCTAATAATCTATACCTATCAGTAGAGGAGTAACTGGCGTTGCCTCTTCCCTGGTAGTTAGGATGATCTCGATGGATTTCCGAGTTCATGCTTCCGTAACTACTGGCAAAAGAGCCATTGGCATATTCAAGCGGTCCCTGGGTCGATCGAAGCAAGGGATATTAGGAAGAAGGTATCGATCGTAAAAGGTCGCGTCGTGCTGGTAGTTATATGTTTCTGGCAACCTGGAATTCGACAACAGCGGGTCGGGTGAAAAGCTTGGACTAGGAATGCAGCCAATAAACACGGTTATCTCCTGTGATGTTGGTTGTGCCGCCATGTCCTTTCTACCGCCGAAATCGACGCATTTAACAGTCAACAAGGATGCTCTGTGGGCGTCAATGAGAAGGGCGTCGTGTGGGTTCGTTCAGTACGAGCTGCCAATCGCCGGGGCAGACGGAAGGAGGGTCCTAAGACGATACGGCTTTTGTAGTGGAGCAGCTGGAAGTTATGGGGCCGTGGATGTACTGGAGTACGCCAGACGTACACGGGGAATGAGGCAAGCATAACAGCCCGCGCAGCAAGCTAGCGGCAACGGATCCCTGTATGCAGCGGTGTGCCTCGCTAAGCACGGCCTTCACCAAAACAAGATCAAGTCCATTGTACGGATAGAGAGTTTTCACATGCAGGCTCGCGTCAACAAGTGGATCTCCTCATTTCCAGCCCTAGAACGCAATGCAGGTACGCGTTTCATGCGAACCGCATGGGCATGGCAACCTCTGACGTCATCTCGATCGCTTTTCGGTTTTGGGATGGCACAAAGGTGCATCCAGTGACCCTACTCGGGTATTGGGTGTAAAGAATGAGCAAAAGTCTGGAAAACGACGTCATGCGCGCCCAGGCCATCACCGATTCGCCTTTATGCTATGAACAAATACGGAATGCAGTCAAATTTCAGGACCCTTCTGATAAACATGTCAGCGTATCAGTTACCCCAGCAGTGCAGGGGGGTTGAAAGCTGACAAGGCCGGGGTCTGAAGTAAGCAGTGGGGCGTGCAATAAGCCGAACTCGTGATTGATCGACGCTTACTCATTTAGCTTATCTATATCCCTTAATTACCGTCTCAGCCACTGCTAGTAGCGCTAAGCTGGGTCTATAACAGTCCCTTTTTTCTTCTTTTCTTCTCATTTCTACAAATTTGATACGCCTACGAGGCAAAATTATTTTATCTTCCTTAACCTCTAATTCTTTGATCGACGCCGCGTATATACTAAATCATTATACTCAAGACTTTACGCAAATTATTTTAAAATCCTAACACTTGACATTGTCGCCATAGCAGAGATACAGCTCAGAGCAGAACATTTACAACCAGGGTCTGAAATGGGCAGGCGCGGGAGGCATCTCTGTCTAACGACTCAATTGTCATCGACGTCTCGCTTTGTCGCCGAGCCGGGAACAGACAACGCCGGGTCCTTTAGTCGCCTGCTGCCCGAGATTCGTCGTTACATCTATGAAGAGCTTTTTGGTAACCGACAGGTTCATGTCCTGTGCTACAACGCAGGGAGGGAAGGAGAATCGCTCATGGGCTTTGGAAAGATGCGTAAGGGCAAGATTCCACGCTGGGTCCATTTCATTTGTTGTCCCACGCCGCATAAAGGACCACATGAGCATAATGATTATACGCATAAGTGGTGCCAGCTCTCTGCTTCTCTTATCTTGACCTGCAAGAAAATGTAAGTTTCAGACCTATGGGACTCGACTAAATGCTTCATCTAACTTAGAGATGGCCACAGCTACAATGAAGGAGTACCTGTACTATACGAATTTAACAGATTTATGTTTGATGCCCCCAAGGATCTTGCGTCTTTTCGATCAATCACTGGTCACATATTTGACTACCATCTCAAAAAGCTGGGCCTGGTTTCTTCTATATTGCAATTCCCCGAATTATATGAAGAAATCCTTATACTAGCTCAAAAGCTACCAAGTTTGGATATTGAAATCATGCTTTTAGAGCAAAACATGGATGCGGGAACATTTGACAATGCCATCATTAAATCGCTTCAGGAGATTGACGACGAATTGGATCCTGGAAATGTAGAGGATGGTCAAGCTCGAATGATCAAGCTAACGTTCTTCCTTGGAAACAAGACCTTTCCCTCTGTAAGCAGACAGCTACAGGCATTAGAGGTTTCCTCTCATAAAATAATTTCCTTTCACGACCAATACAGTAGAATTTCTTATTAGACTTAAGACTGAATATAAAAGAAAGTATTATCATCATTCTGTATTATGTTGCCTTACGGGCTGTCTTTGTAGGGAGTACTTATGGTGCTGGCTAGTGTTTAGTGAACATTACAGCTTGGACAGTTCTAACAAAAAGAATTGAATGCTTACTACAGGCGTACTTGAGACATTCTGGATCATCCTTACAACAACAAGGAGACACTATCATCAACCATTAGAGGCTACATCATTCTGAGATGCGACGAGTCAACACCGCTGTGGAAACCTTTGCTTATCTCTGCTTATAAGTAACCAACATCTTCTCGTTTTGTCGCAATTCCCTGGTCGCATTCAATTTTACCAATTCGTCACCGAATTAGAGAAAAAATTAGGTCTATGAGGTACTTGGCGAATGTTGCGTGTCACGTTATAACTCGAGAGTTGCGAAAGGACGCTAAGTCTTGGTATTCTCGTCCTCCTCATGCTCCACGCCATCTTCGACTGTCTCTGCCGCAGTCGAGACATATCTGATGGCATAGATGCGCTCATCAACGGGACTAACCGCCCGTCTCTTTTGACCGCCAGATCTGTAAGCATCGTCGATATGGAGGCGCTTAAGTGACTGTCCATTCTCTATTTCCATATCCTCTGCTCCTGTCCTTCACCAAAACAAGATCAAGTCCATTGTACGGATAGAGAGTTTTCACAAGCAGGCTTGCGTCAACAAGTGGATCTCCTCATTTCCAGCCCTAGAACGCAATGCAGGTACGCGTTTCATGCGAACCGCATGGGCATGGCAATCTCTGACGTCATGTCGATTGCATCTTGGTTTTGCGATGGCAGAAAGGTGCATCCACTGATCCCTCACCACGGTTTCATGAACTGGCGGGGTTGCGAAGTGGGATCTAAAGTTGACGCACACATCAATTCGCGCGGCCAATATACACCAAGTGATCTCAAATTCCAGGCCACTGAGAACTTATTGGCTATTCGTAGTTCGCAGTCGGAGCGAGGTTGAGGCATTCTGTAAGCGCGTGGGTAGATCATCCGCAGTTACCCTCGAGTAGTATGTTTTCACTAGTTATTGTTATTCTCTTGAACAGAATTCGCGGCAAAGACCGTCATTGGAAGAAGAAAGTCCATGATCTGAGAAAGTGGGTGACCACCATATGTGAGTAATATGAACTCTTCCTTGCACTGGTCAGGAAGCCTCCCTCAGGTCCGTCGCATTTAGATGTACAGCTCTGTTGGCACTGCCTAATCCATTTCTCAAAGAAGCCAAGGCTCAGACCTCAATCCTCGTGGGCATCTTAAGGCTCCTGAGATTTAGAACTACTCTCTGCTCTGAGTCGTAGGATTGAGAATGTTTACAATCGGTTATGGCTTGATACCGAAATCCAAACTCTGCTTTGACACGGTCCCCATTACTATACTCGTCGATTTCTTCAACTATCTAATGTGCTTTGATAGAAAATCAAGCATTGCAATGATTATCAAAGGAGTAACACGCAATCATCATAGGGAACAAACTTACGAACTTGGGTTTTAACACTGGCTGGCTATACGCCTAAATTTATTCGTGCTCCCACCCGCAATACATTTCCTACAACTGTTCTGGGATCACGGTCATGACTCAAGACGACGTACGTAGTGTTGGTGGTTTAGTTGTATTACTATTGGAACAACAAGACCATAAACATGTTATGGTCCCTCAAGTTTAGCAACGTCAAGAAGGCAAACAACAGAAGTATATGTGATAACTGATGCATGTAAATACGCTTTTGTATTCGCTGGTGATCCTATATTGGAAATTAGCAACAACGTTTTGGCCTGGCTGGGAGTGTTTTACCTACTTCGCGGGCCTCCATAAGAAGACGATGTATCCAGTTCTGTACTCCTGGAGTAAGATACTGATCGTCCTTCAAAGAAGGTTACGGTGAAATGTTGTCGGACAGGAGTTTGATGCGAAGGATAACACGTCCACCAACAACGTCTTGGAGCAATGGGAAGAATTCGCCCTCGTCCCCAAATCCAGACGCCCTTTCTGACCAATTGCGAGTCTCATCCTTCGCTCCTTGTAAAGCACACTCAAGTACTGGCATAGGTCTGTAGACTAAGGTAACGTCGGGTCCATACGAAAATAACGCTTCTCTCCTGCCTTTCACGAACTCTAAAGAACGCTGTGAACAGAAGCGAAAAATCTCCGCTTTCGCCTTCTTGGCGATAGTTTTATCGAGAATTCTGTCCAAATGAAGATGAATACATCGCAGGCGTTCGGGCAGGCGTTCATAAGTTTCGAGCTCAGTACTTGCTTGAGTCATGATGTTATCCACAACTTCTGGAGTCGAAACCCGAGACAAAACCTGGTGTAGCTCCTGGGAAAACGAGCCATCTTGACTGATGTCATACACTTCAAAAAGTTCTGCAAAGAAGATAGACCTTAATTTTTTATGCTCTTCGATCCAGCTTTTCAAATGATTCTGGTCCAGTGCCACCTTCTCTTCCATACTAGGAATTTGATCGAATATGAGTTGTTCCAAGGAGGGCCAAACCTCCTCTGCTGGAAACTGAAGGGAATTGGCGTTTATTGTGAGCTTTGTGAGGTTGGGAAACTTGCCCATGACCGAGACAAGATCCCCTGGCTTCTCCTTCACTTCTACTGAAATGTGAAGCGTTCGGATAGCTGGAAGTATTTCCGCTGTTCTGGCTTCGGGCTCTGACATATCCGCGAGGGCACACCTGGATTTCCATGTCTTGTCTTTGTCACCCTCTCCCGTTGGTGTCAGTTGTTGGTAGAAAGAGCCAGATTTCCATTTTGTTGCTAGGTCTGCAAGTATTGAACCCGGAGCAAATAGGTTGTACGTCGTGGAACGGATGGTCAAGGTATGGGTGTAACAAGTCACGTCCTTGTGCTTTGGGTTCTCTAGTAGCTCCTGGACACCATGCTCATCTATTAGAAGTCGATTGAATAGAGATGGTCCCAGAAATGAGCGGAATCTATGGTTGACGAGTGCGACATTTTTGAGGTCTTTGGTTTCCAGCAAGTTGAAGACCATAAATAATATTTCCTTGGATGATAGCAGTCAATATCGAAGTAGGAGATTTTGAGTGAAAAGGCATTACTTACGGTAAGTAATCTTTCCAGTAAACTTTCCATGGCTCCCAGGACGCTAAGGCGGACAGACTCAACAATTAAGATCAGGCACAGTCTTCAAATTACACAGCATATATTCTCCGGATGTCTTTGCTATTTATTCTATTCCTTTTCATTTCCAGTGGCATTCTTCACCGCCCTTTCTCTGACCTGAGGGGCACGGCAAGACCTTGAGCTTTCGATGCGATTAGCTGCATCCATATGTCATAAGCCAGTCACTGCAGGTTAGTAGGTAGGTGATGTGAGGGGAATAAGTTGTCACTGTGATGAGGCCCAACACGGCTGCATTATTGGTCTGAATACTAAGACGGTATATCTCTCACGGTTTTGTAGAATGATGCTGAGTATGTCGACTCTTGTGACCATGCGGTGGGGCCATGCCTGGTAGGGTCTGTTGGCCATCCGCCAGGCCGCTGTGTCAACCACTCACAAAGCGGGGTGGTGCGTGTTATCTGGACAGTTATGCAAATTTTGAGCGGGTGTTTCAAAGGAATCTCGTATCTGGAAGCGGTGAGCTTTCTTCTCACCTCAATTCTGATGGTGATGTGATCTTTGGTGGTTGCCGTGGAGCGATGAGGCCGGGTAAGGAGTGCACAAGTCCGCAGTAAGATATACATGGCGCGGAATTCTCGCGGATGAAACGTCATACCAATTTGATCTATCACCAATACGTAGGCTTCTAGCTTTCGGCTAGGAGCAGATTCTCCTTCACAGCGAAGCGCACCTGCACCGTCGTTCCAATGTGACAGTCTTGGCGCCATTATACTTCTGCATCACTTTCTTCTGCCCACGTGAAGGGTGAGGGCCTACCAATTCGGATAGTGTGCGAGGGTTTTGTCTATCAGAAGAAGAAAAACAGTACGTCTGGCCGAGTATGATTCATTGGCGTTAAAAGTATAACCCGCTGACACCAGCGAGCTACAACATCACATTGTGAGCTGTGGGCTGTATTATTTGCAAATGAGCCTCGTGACTGAAAGTTTGGCCGCAAGCCTTAAATCAAACCTTACGTCAGGCCGACATTGTGATTGCAGAGCCTCATTTTCCAGGCCCCTGAAATTTGCAAGTACCATCCGGCGCTTGCAAAGTATGTTTCTACACATCTGGTTGGAAAAACTACAAATGGTTTACATAGATGCTCCGTGTGCTCTACACGTAGGCCGATAGAATGCGGCAACAGCTCAGTGTCAGGCCTCAAAGCTTACCGACGCTCTGACTGCAGAGGTACAGGGTTCCACGACTGTAATGAAAGATGTCATGGCTTTCCATACCAAGCCTTGCACTTTTTGACACAGAGCCTAGATATCAACAGAGTTCGGGTCATTGTACCAGGACATACAACTCCAGTAGTTGCAAAGAAGGCCATTGAGTCCCACTTTCCCAATAGATGAGAAAACAAAAACTCAGCATGGATATGAGGTCGCTGATCAAAGGGCTAGCCCCATCTCACCACCCGCGGAATCATATTGACAAGGGTACCTGGGAGTCGAAAAGTGACTTGGTCTGAACCTGGATCGGTGCGCACAGATTCTTATTGTTGGCCCATCTCCCGTCTTCAACTAACAGGTCGTTTGATTTAGCTTATCTCACCAGGTCACTGCGGAACCTGTTCCACCCGCTGGTGGCGGGGCGCCAACTTCAGCCATCAGATTGTGCGGTGATCCCGGTAAGACGGCTGAACCCCGTTTCATGCCGCATCCCCGCCACTCGGTTTTCGTGTATTGCCTGACAGCCGCCAACAGGCACCTCTCTTGTTGCGTTTTGATGCACGGAACCTTTGGCGGCACAGGCCCTTATCGTTGGTGGTTTTTCTTTCAGAAAGAGGTTATACTGACCTGTCGGCTACATGCTCAAGCTCGCTTCCGCCGGCATCATCACTTGGACGTTGGCGGTGTGCGCACCTCGCAGTGATATTGCTCGTCTGAGTAGTACACGTGTCACGGCCCCCAAGGCGGTCGTAACATGAAGCGCCAAGTGCATATGGCTTATTTGTCCGATAACAGTAATTCGGCTATTGTTAAGAACTGGTGCGGAAGAGGTTTGGAAATCCTGAGGGCATACCACTCAAGGATTCGAGAAACACTGGCAGGGAGTATTTCAAAATCTGTTTACCGGGAATGAAAGTGTGGCACGTAGAGGAGATGTGTACTCCGTATCTCCTTGAGCCCCCTAAGGCTTGTGGGTCCCAGTGACGTGACAGCCAACCAGTATATCTGCTTGTATTAGCTAAGCGATTGGATTTGCGGCCTGCTATTCGTCTAACGCGGGACCTACAAGCCTTCGGGGGCTCAAGGAGATGTATGAGGAAGCTAGCCAAGGTCCCAGTGGGCAGGCTACATAACAACAGAGGGATGTGGGGGCCTCAGGCACACATATCTCAACAGGCATTTTTAGGCAAGGGGACAACTCACCGTAGCATGAGGCTGACGGCGCTTGCACGAGTAAATAGCTTTTCTTGACGATTCTTTTGGCCTTTGACCGTTGTGATTCCAAGTGATTTGATGAATTGAAACAAGCTCTACCGAATCATACCTGACAGCACTCGGACTTTGCCCCCAGGCCCCCAGTCTTCGGGTTTCCCATACTGTTAAAGGGGGTTGAAAAAAGGGTGGAGAAGAAGAGGGGTGGGGGTGTCCCTGTGTTGCTGGTCGCCTCAAAGAAGGTATCCAGAAGGCAACCAAAACATAATGCGACCAATATATTCAGCGCCGCAAAATATCGCCTATTTAACATACTGTGTAGGCCTTGCACTTCAGGGAGGCCACCACCTGAGTGCCGATTTTTTCCAGTCTTCTCTGACCAATATAAACCTCTGCTGCCGTCCGCGTGCACTCCCTCTTTCTTGCTCGGATTTTTACACCTCTCGTGCATTCTCGCGACGACTCTTACTATTCACAAGCCGAGATTTTTCCTTTGAATTTTTATTAGTTACGACAGCTTTGCCGCTCTTCTGGCAGACTCTTTTTATTCGAGACTCCATCATGGGTGGTGGTCCCGATAAGTTCGAGGCCCCGTCGCGGGTCGAACCTTCCGGCACATCAGAAGATGCTCCTGACGAGTACGTCAAGACTGACACCATCAACCCGATAGGCACTGGACTGACAAGGAGCAACAAAATAGCCCCCCTATGACCGACTCCGCGTCTTACGACACTTCGGATGTGCTGGTTGTGACAAAGCTCGATGGTGCATCATCGCAGTCTCTTCGGCCCGACAAGGGCGACGCCGTTGGTATTGAGAGCCACGAGAACACCAAAGTGGAAGACAGCGATGACGATACAGCAACTATTACTGGCGAAAGACAAGATTCTGCCAAAGCCGTCGCCACGGAGGTCGAGGTCGTCAAGACCGACAATCAAGACGCAGTGCATGACCCTGAAAAGATTATCAAGCAGCCTGAAACCCGTCCAATTACCCGCGATCAATTAGTGGCCGAAGTTAAGGGTATCTATGACGGCTTGGGGATAGTAGAAAAGAAATGCATACAAGTCGACGGCGGCCAGATGCGCTGGATAGACGGTCCGCCCGACATCCCCAGCTACCTATTGACGATCCCAGAGGCCATGTTGATACTGCTTCAAGAGGGCAATATGGAACCAGCGCAAACTGTTCGTCTTTGGTACTTCAAGGCCACAAAGGGAGATAAAAAGCAGTGGAATCTCGAAGCAACCAAGGACTTGCCGGCGACCAGCCAAGACTTGTCCGTGTCTGAAAAGACGGCTCCGCAAGCTGACGACCCCAAGGACTATTTGCATGGATTCCAGGTGGCCCTGGAGTTGCGTGCCAAGAAACTTGGATGGCCTGAGTATGAGCAGCTAGCCGCCGTCAATGCGGCCAAAATGGGCGAAGAGGCTCGCAAGAAGGTGATAGACGGGAAATACTACCTCAACATTGGATACGACTTAGTCGACCAGTTATTGCGCGATCTAGAAACCGTCAAAAGCAGAGCAAAAGAGCCAGCTCTGGGGGCCATGTGGCGATTCATCCACGCGGGCTGCCGTAGCCTCTGGAACATGGTTCGAGTCCTTCTTGTCTTCCTCTGCTTTCGTTTGTGCGGCCTGACAAAATCCGAGTCTGATAAGACGCCCGCGATTGAATCGCCAATCTATGTCGAAACCAGGCCGCTGAGTGATCAGAGCCGATATAAAAAGGTCGGCATGGAATATTGGGTGCTGGTCTCCGGCCAATGGATCCCTAGTCTCGGAGGCGAGCAGTATGCAGCTCTCATTGCGCTGCACCGCACATATTTGCATGAACATCACGACTTTTTGTTGGCCTCGCACCACCCCTCGGCATCGCCAGCACTCCGTAGGCTCGCAGCAGAGTATAACATGCCGGCAAGAATGTGGAAGCACGGCATACATTCCTTTCTCGAGGTCTTGCGCAC
This sequence comes from Fusarium sp. NRRL 25184, assembly GCA_013755755.1. Lineage (NCBI taxonomy): Eukaryota > Fungi > Ascomycota > Sordariomycetes > Hypocreales > Nectriaceae > Fusarium > Fusarium sp. NRRL 25184. The sequence goes on from JABSSZ010001132.1 coordinate 15,228, forward strand.
ACGACTTCCCGAATCTAAGGATACAATGGACCAGTTCATCATACTTGCGTATAGTTTAATATCCTTGATGGGCGAGACCATCCCGAGCTTCCGTCTTATCTGGGTCGAATGCAAAGGAGATCTAGCACGATACGGGTAAGTAGAAGCGCCACCCCTGCTGCGTCCACTATACGAGGGACAGGTGTGCCAACAGAGACTGATAATTGTTGCTTAGAATGACTGTTGAAGAGAGGGACATAAACGTGAGGGAGCGCTGGAGGAATGTTGCACGAGAGGAGTACACTCAGGCCCGGAACGATGACCCCACGGTCGGCCGCCTCTACCATCACCTGGCCATTTTGGTCCAGCCTCGTTCCTCCTCGCCTGACGCAAGTTTCGACGCCGATGTGTCCAGGCTTCTCTACCACATCAAGTCTCTCGTCGTCGAAACCCCGTTTTACCCCGCGCAGGAGTCCGTGCTTACCGTTATCGAAAAGATTGTTGATCGGAATAAGGAGGCAGCCGAGAAGCCGGCAGGCATCGCCCAGACCGACCAGGACCACTTCCTTACCGCTGTTGCCCACCTGATTCTTGCCTCTCTGGAGCCTGAGACTCTTAAGGCAAACGGCTATGAGGAGAGCAGGAATAATCATCTCCAGACTGTCTACACAGCACTGGAGAAAATAAAGGTCGGCGGACTTGCCAAGACATCTAGAATTTGTCCAAGGTATGTGCTGGCCCCACGGAATCGCGTTACACTCATCTCTAACTGACCTCTTGCAGCGCCCAACTCGGCCTCTTGCTCTGCCAGTTGCTACTTGGAATTCCTCTCGCTGGCAATAGATGGAGCCCGATGATGGCGAAATTTGCCCCCGACTTTGTCACAGACGAGGACCGCTCCGATTCTGACGCCATGGCCAACGCGAGGGATATCCATGATGCAACGATCGAGCTGATCAACACCATGGTCCCGTATCTCTTGGAGGACGCAGATACGCGTGCCTTAGGGGTGTGGAGATTCATCATGGTAATCCTGATGTTCATGCGCTCCTTAAAGACGCGGCCCGCCCTGAGGGAATGGTTCGGTTCGGCTTTCCACGCAGAGGTTCTCACGCCTTACTTCAACCTGATTCTGCGCCAGGACGAGATTCAAGGTGCCGCTGCTTTGGCGAGCGCTTCCCAGTCCGAACTCATTACAGTTTGCTCGCCGCTAAACGGGAGAAAGAGGCTCGGCAAGTATGCGCTTAGTACCAAAGACAACATCGACACATACCTTCGCGATACAGAGGAGCAACGAAAGGCAGAACGCGCCAGGAGTACGGCCACTCCGGACGACGGTACAGTCACCACAGACGACAATAGTGTCATCACGGGAATGGCCACGGTCAACGCGGAAGGGAGTCAGACTGAAGCGGAAGAGTCCATGGCCACGACGGAGCAGACTACCGCCAGTGATACGATGCACAAGAAGGGCGAGGACACCAAGGCACCGGGCCCGGAGAGGATGTACGCCAATCTTCTGCCGGAGCATGATCTAGTTACGGGCTTATTCTTCGCCAAAGAGGCTGAATATGGACCCTGTGACAAGTCTCTGCAGAAGCCTACCAAAGACGCCGTGCAGACCGCAGAGGTTCCAGCCGTGGAACAAGCACAGGAGACGACTCTGACGGATGCCAAGACGGATAGCGAAGCAAAGGACGGTGTTCTAACAGATTCCGCGTCAGAGATTGAAGCGGAGTATCACATTCTGACGAAATCTGTTGCTGATGAAGCCCAGGAAGAGCAGCAGGCAAACAGAGAAGCCGTGGAGCCACCATCGGCAGAAGTAGAGATGAAGGAGAGCGAAAACAAAAATGCGCGAAAGCAAGACAGCGACACACAGACGAAGGAGAAAGATGCTGAGAAGACGCAACTAGAAGACGAGCAGAAGGCGGGAGAAGCCGAGGAGGCACGACTGGCCCAGGAAGCCGGAGAGGAGGAAGTACGGAGGCAGGAAGGACTTCGTCGTGATCCCCCCCTCTTCCCCAAAGGCTGGCTCAAGCAGTCGAAATACAGCTTCGACGAGATACAGGCTTTCGACTATGTCGAGAGCTTTGAGATGTGGAATGATCGGCTAGTCCAGATCTTGCGTCTGGCTGCTCAGCTAAACGGCGACTTCTTCGACCTCAAAACCGACGAAGAGAGACGCCCTTGGTTCAGTGTGCCCGGGGCCTCATCGGTGCCGAAGCTTGGGCCAAGCAAGATGATGCCGGAAATCATCGAGCGCGACAGCGGCTTTAGAGTCGTCTTTGTTGATCCTTCTTTCCACGCTGTCGAACTCAAGGAGGAGGATGGGAGATTGGCCAGGACAGAGGAAATGCGGAAAGAGAAGAAGAGACAGAACGAGGAGAAGAACGCTGAGGCTGCTCCAGACGCGGCTACAGTTGTCGACGAGAAGACTGAGGGCAACGCAGAGGAGGAGGCTCACGATTTTCGGTGCCCCTGTGGCGTTGACGTGGTCGATCGGTCTCTCGAATTGCGCAGGTTGCTGTCCAATGGAGGCAATCGACTGGCTCGCTTCGAGAATCTTGGTAGCTGCACTGACCCGACCGGCGCACTCAGCATAATAGCAGAGAAGGGCGATGAAGATGACGCGACTTTGGCTTTCGATCTGGAGCTGAGGAAGACCACCCGTACTGTGAAGACCATCACGGCTGTTGAGGAACTATCGAGCACTGATGATGCCGAGCCTACCGAGTCCGAGGCGTGGACGACACTTCCAGTGCAAGGCGTGAACGATCTGCAACATACGAAGGGCAGCGACGCAGGTCCGGACGCAGAGGCAGACGCGGACGAGGACGGATGGTCACATGTCAGCTTCAACTGTCTCGTAGACGACGAGCCGGATCCAACAGTTCAATCGGACAGTGTCGAGACAAAGTCAATGGTCTCGCGCTGATTCTTCTGGTAATGGACAGTCCTAGGTTGATGCGAGGGGATATGCCAGGAGGGCATGCATTCAAACACTGGGCGGCGAAGACGAGCGCGGGATCTGTATTCTTAGCGAAAGTTCTCTATGACGATTGTGTGGTAAATTGAGGAACACGCTGGCAAAGACTCTGCTTGGCCATGCGATACTGCTCGTGTAGCTTTGTCCGCCATCTTGTTGCTAGCCTACCTTTCAGAACCATTGGAGCATAAAGTAGAAGTCAAGCGTCGAAAGTGGACTGCACAACCGAAGTAACATGCGCTATTCCATCATATGTCAAACGATACTTGTTGATAGAACGCCAAGGATAGAGTAAACCAACCAATGCCATTTCTATTGGCCCATTTAGCCCCTTGAGTATATCTCCCGGTATCGCTATGGATCCTCAGTTTGACGTAATGCCTGCAGTCAGCTAACGCATGTCTCTCGTTTGGCTGCTTCTTATGCTTGGGTTCGTCACTATTAGTCTCCTAACTGGCACGTCAACAATCTTGTTTCTATGGGTCTTCCGATTGTGGGCAGAGTCTGGAGCTTCCGAGTGTTTGGCAGCATTGATCGTGGGTTTCGGGTGTTCTCCGCAACGCCGTTGAAGTTACCGTTTCTCCAGCACGCCTCGACCTCGTCTCATAGGTACAATGCCCTCTCCCAGACTTTCTATCTATGTGCTTGCTGGTTAGTACGCCTCTGTTTTGGAAGATGTTGCTGAATGGTTGTACAATACACTCTTTTTGAACTCAGCGACTGAAAGATTATGTATATAACGATGGTAGGATGCGAAGATAGGTACGAATAACTAGATACTTGTATCTGACTAAATATGCCCTATACGAGATTTAATTTCTTCCCACTTACTAAACTTCTCCATAGCGACATTCGTAGTCGCCAAACTCCTTCGAATACCTTGAGAAATACTTTCATGGTAAAATAGTTGCGTCACACTTATAAGTTTGGTATCTCCAGGTGCTTTAGTAGAACCATCAATAGGTACAAAAGCCTTGATTCCCGGAAAATCCGAAACCGCTTCAGCGTCATATAAGACCCTCTCAGATGGCATTTCGAGCTCCAGCATATTACCATCATACCATGTAAGCTTAGGGTTCACCACCACTGTCGGAGGCGTCTGCCAATCCGCGGCGTCAGTTGCCTGTTCGGGATCGGGTTTGTAAAGAACAACTGATATCCCAGATGCTTGAGCCTCTAAAGTGTGAGGATGGGCTGGATTCCCTGTCGTCTCGGGCATTGCTCCAGTCTCTGGTATTTGGGAAGGTTCCGGCTCAAGAGCAACAGGACCTTTTGAGCTTGATGCCTTGTTCTCGCTTGTCTTTCTGTTACTGTCCAGACATGATAGTACAGGAGATATATGACACCCTTCGTCTTTGATTTCAAGCTCAGCTCCGCGAGGAGCAACCAGTACTCTGGTTACTGGGGCCTTTGATGTCTGTGAGGAAGCTATAATGACTGATGATTGGGGAAAATTTGGTGTCCCTGGCGCCTCGGAAAGTGCTAGCGTCTCTGATGTACGGGAAAGGCCTGATTCCATAGCAACAAGACATCGTGTGCTTGATGCTTTGTTCTCGGTTATCTCTCTGATAATCCTCAGTTAGAAGAATACATACAGTGGCAATTTTCAATTTCCTCGGATCGCCGTTCCTGGTTGCAAAAATTCAAGAGGTAGGAGAGTTCTAACAACATATGTTTCAGGATTTCCAATAATGAAGCCGATATTGTCACTAAAGCTTTGAACATTTTGCTCGCGGGTTGATTTCTGACGAGATTTCAGACGCCAGTGTTTTCTTTTCGTCCCGATATTAGATAATGCGCAAATTTGATAAAGCAACGATAATAAATCAAAGGGTTCTGAACAGAGGCTTGGTAGGTCTTGGAGTAGTGTTGGCTTGATATCGATGCAGTCGCCATGGAGTTTGCTCGCTCCTCGGTGGTCCATCTTCTTAAGTAGTTACTTTTAGCACTAGTACGCATGCTTTTCTTTTCTTTTTCCCCTTCAGCTGAGTGTACCCTTGCTTAGAGTTTTGCATCTCATTTATGCATGCCTGCGAACACCTTATCCGTTACTACGCCCCGCTCTTTGTCCTCGACGGGCAGTGACGTGGGCCCATGTAACGAAGACCCGTGGGTTCGTTTCTTTTTCCGGCTATCGTCAGTCAGGGTAGTTATGATCACCATCCGGCCTAGGAGGATAGGGGTGCTTCCGACCTGATCATCTCGGACGTGCTTGTATGATGGCCGAAAGCACGACTTCAATAGCTGTTTGGGTGCTTTGAGCCCACAGAATCCGAAGGCAGGTACTATTTGGCTTAGCCCAATGGAGAGACACGGAGAGACAAACGGGCTGTTCAATTGAAAGCGCAGAGATGTAGAAAGCATAATCGCTGCAGCTGCTAATTCACATGCAACGATAGCCCTTCATCTCGAAACACTACACAACAGCAATCAGCTTTTATTGAAGTCCCTGTTGCAGCGTAGTGATTTGTATACAATGACTATCTGGAAACATTCTCATTCTTGACTCGTAGCATTCTCCCCCGGGTCGAGCCAGCTTGAAGTATACGAGGAGGCTATCTGGAGTAACTCGAAAACGGCTTCTTCGTTTCAAGCTTCCGTGGTACAGCTCACGGCAGAAGAGCGCCGACCTTGGCATCAAAGTCCCAACATGTATCCCAAATTATTATCAGCAGGAGAAGATAGGGACAGGCTTGCTAGCTAGACATTCAACGCAATCTTCCATGCTATCGAAGTTTATGTACCATTTGTATTAATATCGGGCAGTGAGCATTCACCATCCCTTGGAGTGGTATCCATCGCTGGCCTCTTTGGAAAAGTATTGGTTCCAGCTGCTCGCGTTCACGTCCTCGCTCTTCTTCATGCAAGGCCTCTCAGGGTACTGCTTCAAGTTGGCCACATCGTGTGATGTATGGCTTCGCTTGAGGACCGCATTGGCTGTCGACGACTTCTGCTGTCGCTCCCAGAGGAGGTGGCGTCGAAGAGACTCGGTCAACTCAGTCGCCAACATGTTGCGACGAGTGGTGCGAGGTGACAGCGCAGCTTGAGGCTGAATATGATTGGGGCCAGTCATGATGGGTTGAGCGCTAGAACGAGGCACCTCACGAATAGGCTTGAGACCTGGACCACGCATGCCCTTCATCCTCAGGGGAACCTCGCCAGAATCATCAGGCGAGGCACCCAATGATGGGCCGTGGGCCATACGAGATCGTGGAATGGCAGAAGTCGATTGAGAAGCGTGGTTACCAAGAGTACGTGCGCGATCGTTCTGGGCAAGCATGAGGGTAATGAGCGATCGTCGTGAGGTCCGGTTGGGCTTAGAGTCTACCCGTTGGAAGAACTTGTCTTCCATGCTGGATTCGCCGCTCTCCTCCATTGAGTCCTCCCAATCCGAGGAGTCGTCATCATCATCAATGGCGCTCTCGTCGATGTAGTCGTCAGTATCCGAGTCTACGGCAGCCTCATCATCGATTGTTCGTGTCGTGACGTTGTCACTGAACGAAGCCTGCTTCTTGCGTGCAGAGAGGGACGACTTAGGTCGTGATGAAGCAGCGGCACTCTCAAGGGAGCTGTCCTCTTGAGGCGAGCCGCCAATCTGAAACACGGGCTCCTTAGTAATAGGGATGATGGGCTTGTTGTTGCTGAGGTGGACAGTTGAGAAGCCACGCACGACAGTGGTGCGCGGGAGGCTTTGGGGCGAAGGTTGTGGCGAGCCCTCTGAAGCTGTGATGGACTTTGCAGGTGATTGTGACTCGGCTGTATTAGAACCAGATCGCTCGAGAGCTGGAGGAACTGGCAAGGACTCCTTGGCAACAGGAGCATCATGACGAGAGGCTGACAGAGGACCCTTGTCCTTAACAATGGAGACAATCATCTTCTCAAAGTCGTCGGAGCTGATATGCCGCTCACGTTTGCTCCGGGTGCTTGCACAAGAATCTTGACGTCGTACACGAGGGCGCGCAATCCCCAGTGGTGCTGACACTGGAGAAGAGTCAACGGCCTCTTCGCCTACGAGAGACTCAACACTGCGAGATAGTTCAGGCAGATCAGACATTCCCGACACGGAAGGAATATTACCGGGAAGAGTCTGAGTGGTAGAAGGAGTCTTTTCCTCGTTGTCAACAACAAAGATCTCTCTTTGCCAGAGTCGCCAGCTGAGGTTCTCTAGTCTTCGTCCCTGTTCAACGGAGTCTGGGCATTTAGAGAAGACTGGCTGGTCAGCATCTATCGTGAGATACGCATAGGAGATAGGTTACCAGTCCACATGCTATGTAAGTGAGCAAGATTTCCAGTGTCGACCTTGTGGATGGCATTCGCATCCATTGTCAAAACATAGGTATCTAGTTGATAAGTCATTGCAATGGAGAATTGAATAGTGTAGGGAATAGACGTCTACGAAAGGAGCGTTGAGGATAAGACAAGTTCGAAATTAAGAATGAAATAATGCAGCAATGGTGATAGACAGCTAAACATGCTGGCTGGGTACTCCCACCATATAAGTCAAACATGACATACCGAGACACGTGGGTGTGAACCACCAGAAGCAAAAACAAAGAGGATGGTAGATGTCGCCCCTTGCAACTCAATGCATCTTCAATTGCTCAATCATATCTCTCACAGCGCCAGACCAGAAAGGGGCTTGTTTCTGGCTCGATTTTGACCTACCGGGTAGGTTTCCCTGTCCGGGTGACACCATCTTTGTGGCTTTAGCGAATGCACGAAGCTTGTACATTGGCACATCCCTGCATAAAGTAGTCTGGAGATAAGAGCAACGGTAATTGGCTAGACTCTTGGGCAAGGAATCAGCAAGACGGCGGCACCCCGGGATATGAAGTAGAGGCACGCATATTCAAGCGTGGATACTGAGTCATGGATAATCTCGTCTGACGCTCAATTCTCTTCATTTTCTAAATGCCGTGGTAGCTAAATAGTTAGCAGTAACAACCTTCAATAGGGTCCGAACGGCGGCGCCGGATGCTTGCCCTGAATGCGGGCCGCCCCCACCTCCCGTGTTCCATATGGAGATCTTCCCCATCATGCCGAATGGGGACTGGCATGCACACCCTCATGTTAGCGCAGTTTTCTCCCCCCTACCTGGCCACGGTGATCATCTGCTAAACGCGCAGGCGCATCAACCGCAAGTCGAAGTTGACCTGGCTAGTCCGAGGTGGCCCCTGGAGAGGTCTCGACTCACAACAGAGCAATTTACGTCACCTCTAAGCCCAGAGAACACTATTAGGCGATAGCTGTTTATAACCCATTCAGACGGTCCGATGCGGGTATGAGGATGAGGTTGCAGCGCTATGCGCGAGTCAAATTTGCCGGAGCTCTCGGGGACAGCGTACGGCATCTTGGCTACGATGCGATCCGGCTTCTTTGTGATTCAGATCAAGTGGAAGCGCGAGGTTAGGTATTAAAACAGAATCAAATCCTCTTCGTGGGATCTAGGTAGTTTCTTGAATATGGTTTTCATGTTGACGAGGGTTCGAAAGACTAGTACGACAATGCTCCTCTAGCTGGTGAACACCAATTCCCGATGTCTCCGCGTCGCGTACGTTTCGCGCCGGAACGACGAATAACCGCGCTGGCGGGGCACGCTTACACTAAAGATTATGAAGTTCCAAACTGTTTTTCTAATAAATTAGTCCTCACATATTGTTTTACCCGAGTGCTGTGCCAAGAAAAGCACAATCTTTTTCATGAAGTTCCGAATTTCCTAAGGGACCTGCATGTTGGCGAAAACCTCGGTCTCGCTCTTCAATCTACCCTACACAAGTCGCCGTGATCATGGCCAGTAGCTGTTAGCCGGCTTTCAGCCGGAAAATCGGTTCGCCCTTTTGGGGACCATCCACGAAACATGTTGGCCAAGCTGTTGACTACCCACGGCACGAATGCCATCCATGCCATTCTTCAATTAGCTCTCCGACGCATGGCATCTACTCTCCTGAATATCCGCTCCCGAGCGGAATCAAAATGCGACAACGCTTCCTCCCTACCAAGCGACAGGCAACCCCATCGCCCAAGATGCGGTTCACACGCTAGCATCTCGACACAAACAACGAGCGCTGCTGCATCTCCAGCTCGGACCACGCTGGCCTCAACGCGTTCTGCATGCTGTGAAGGCCACTGTTCACCGCTCTGATACATGGCCGATTATAGCTGGAAGGCCAGTCACATCTCAAGACAACGCTTCTTCATCGCATTCACGTATACGGTCGCACAGCAAGATAACAGCTCCTCGGATGAGAGCCTACTTCGCGACAGCCCACGACACAAGCTTATCTCATTCTCGACTTCATCTCCGGCCAGCCCCTCGATCTGCCAGCGTTAACGAACGAGATGCCGATGCGATGAGAACACTTCTATACCCAGCTGATTGAGACGATGGCTCAATTACGGAACCTAGAGTTCACGGCGTCAGCCTCGCTGATGCCAGGTCACGATGGACTACCAGTTGTCTACCAAATCTTCCCCAATCCACTAACCGAGCTAAGGATCGACCGTAACAAAGCAATGTCTCTACCAACATGAAACTCGACAACTAGCTTCATTTACATCAAAGTTTTGCTACGGGATCACTACTACCTTGATATTGACCAAACGTGGCTCCCATTCCTGCATTAAATGAACCAATTCCCTTGATCTCTTCCAGTTTCTGGTCAACAACTCCCTGAAAATGGGGGTCAGCTTTGGTGGGGGATGGTTCCATCACTGTCTCTTAGACGCGTCCATTCCGTTGCCCGACTCACCTGAGGTCGGTGTTGCAGGTAAATCAGTCCTTAGTGGAGTTGCCTTACCCGAGGTCATCCTACATCGTCATAAGAATATCTTCTCAATCCACGCCCGATACACAGTTGCAATCCAGTCGCCGATCTTGCGTAGTACAGCAACGATAGTGTACGTGCCTAGCAACGTCCTCGTATCTCCTAGGACGAGCGACCCTATGATCTTAATTCTATCCTCGCGCCAACTCGCAAAGGACAACTTCCAATCGTGCCCGATGATATACAGTAGTGGCACCGTGACAATGCCATGCTGACCAATCCGTTCAGGCACGAGCATGGTCATGCGTTGATACCAGGCCGCCGTCCAGACGGAGAGCTGCAGCTCACCGTCTTGCTGGATGCCTGTTGTCTTGGTTTCGATATTGCAAGCGATGGGAGCGAATTGTAACGGAGGATATCCTGTTTGATTGACGGATTGGGCGTTGGAGGATTGAGACCAAACTCTTTCCGCAATAGCGGACATAAGCCTTGCATCAGCTGAAGGACTCTGGGTATTGCTCTTATCGATCACTTGCCGGGGATTTCCATCGTTGAGCCAAAGGGTGAGACAGAAATCGATCATCTTATTCTCAATAACGCTACCACCGCCTCGTCCACTCGTGACAGGGGAAAACGGAGCCAAGATCCTTGCTGTAAGGGATGGTTCAACTTGTACTGTAGGGTGTCCACTAAGGGCGTGTTCTAGTAGTGGTTGATGGACTTGGATGTTCCATGACACCTCAGCTCGGGTATAGGCCTGACAGGCTTGCGCTGTACTGACAATATGGCGCAAAATGTCCAGCTCATGCAAGGCAACATCGAGAGGTGACTTTGGCTTGCGAGAGCGGGGGAAAGACGTCTCGACTTCACCTACTTGCTGCGGGTAGGCCGATTCTGCAGGTCGGAACCAATTATTCTTTTCTCGGGCCCGACGGTTGATTGCTTCCACATCCTTGCGAATCTCTGACGGAAAAACGTCGATGTGATCGGTAACAATGTCGTCTACACTCTTGTACAGATCCTGAACATCGTCTGGTAGAACTTGGACAGGGTCATCCCCCATGGGGATTGAAACAACAGGTAAGTTGAGCACCAAAAGACCATTTGCAGACTTTAGAGGGCTTCTCTTGCGACGGCCTCCAAGACTCGATGTTTCCGACCTTCCAGCAGATGGTGGCTGGCTAGAGGTTCCCGAGACTAGAGAATCAGATTGCGATGGTAGGAGACTAGGTGCACGGGAGCCGCGGACGGTAATAGGTGATTGCTTCAACTGCCATTGATTGGCATTTGAACGAGGTGTTTCCTCCCCTACCTCTTCTGCCCAAGCTGTCGCTGTATTATCACCAGTATCACCCTCATACTCATCGGCAGACTCGAGTCTCTGCCGCTTGGTCGGGGAGAGTTCACGTTGGTTTCGACTGCCAGATTTTGATGGCGGAGGTGTCATGATTGACACGTCCCCTTGTGTTGTCACGGGACGCTGTTGAGGTAATTGATTGTTCGATTGCGGGGTTTCGACGACGTCATTGAGCCATAACTCAATGAAACCAAAAGAATTGCTGCTGCCCATGGATGGAAAGTTCGGATTGCATCTGGGGATGTTTTGGTCAGAGTCTGAGAAATTGGTATTGGGGATTCGAGGATGTGCATTGAGTGTTGGCACCAAGCTAGGCGGAGTTGACTGGGTGACATCACGAAAAACAACGGACTAACCTTTTTGCGGTTCGCTGGGCTTCAGGGTAGCTAGCTGGGTCAAAAAAGTCAACAGATTCGCATCTCAGCATAAAACAAAAAGCCCTGTCGCACTCTTGACGCCAACCACGGTAGCTTCAACATAAATATCTCATCGAGTTCCTAAAAAGACGGGCGAGGTGGGCTGTGAGGATCTTGATTGAGCCTAGGTGGTTGGATGGAAACTTCTCTTGGTGAAAGTGTAGCAGTAATAATGTATTGCTGTACTAGCGGCATGGTGAACTATGGCCGCACTCTAATTGGGGCGGTTGGTGGTGAAGTTCAAGTAAATGTCATTCATGCTATCCATATCATGAAACGACCAAGACATCCGAAATAAACGTCGGCCAGTAATCCTCCAAAATCCTCCGCCGCAGCCGCCGCAGCCCCAATCGATGAAAGATCGCCAGCTCTGTCTGAGTCAGTCCTGCCGAACCGAACCCCCTTCAATAGCACCGACTTGTCATTCTCGTCCAAGATGTTCGCAACGAACTGCCAGTCGTGTCCCTGCACGATGATACCAGGGAGGAATTCGATAGATCGTAGGGACGGGGCTACGATTGTGTCGAAGGCTGCGCCGCTGGGCAGACTGCCAGGTTCCCATCTGCAATGTTGCATTGTCGCGGCCGACGAGAGGACGCTTAGTCTCGATAGAAAGCGCGATAGGTCGTTTGCATAGGTCCCCTAGGTCGGTGTAATTGATTGATTGAGCCGGTCGCCTTTGGCAGATGTCTTCGATGGCTTGTTCCTCTACGCTTCCCTTGCTGGGTCTGTAAAAGACACAGAAGTGTGCCATCTTGGACGGCGCATCTCGAGGTTTATAGGTCTGGGTGATCTGCGCGGCTTGAGAATAACGAAAGTCAACTGGCCCGCCGCTCACAAAACGGTTACTTCGACTTCGAAAAGCCTGCTCGAGAATCTTGCCATGGACTGCATTCCATGAAGTCTCACATTCTCGATTGAACTGGCATTCGATAGCGCGCTTCAGGAAGTCTTGTACCCAACGGATTGGCGGCAAGTCGGTCGCAATGAGTTCTGTCTGCGCTCTTGTGGCTTCGTCTCGGTCAAATGCGAATGGCGGTATTTCAGGACTAGCGCGTCGCAGCTGTACCATTCTAATTAGCATGCGATATCACAGACCAGAGTAAACATTGGTAATGTAGTAGTGAGACATACCTCATTCTCGAGTGAAGCTGGCAAAATACTATATCCTAGTCCGATGTTGTTGAGCTCGCCCTGCAAAGCACGGAGGGAGTCAGGGTAACTTTCTAGCTGGAAACTGCCTATTTTGAATCCTGTCTCATTGATTTCGGCATGGCGGATTTGTCGCGAAGGAGACGATCGGCTCGATATCGTCCTTGTATACTGTAAGATAGGTGCAGAATGGCTGGAAACGCTTGATGCCTGTGACCAACTGCCATGGCTGGAATCAGTCGAGAAGGGAATCTGTTCTGTAGTTTGAACTTGTTGGAAGTGGCTGGGGCGTGGAGTGGTTTGCTCGCGTGCTTCTTCTGAGTGCGAAGTTCATCGGAATCTCGCGATCGCTTCTTCGAGGGTCAAGGCATGCTGACCACGGCCGAAAGGCGGCGTTAGAGGCTTGCCGTGATCAGCGTTGAGCTTCCGTCGCTTGTGCTGCTGACCTTTGAAGCCGATCGTAGCAGATTCAGTCTGGGGGGCAGAGGTCTCGTCGGCAATGCGCGAAAGCCAGCTTCGGATATCCGTGTACATGGCTTGCGCTCAATAAAGCGAGGTTTGATAGTTTCTTCGTTTTGAGGCCGTGAGATGATGATGGAGGAAAGGCTTGGGACGAAATGGAAGGGCCTAGTTATTTGGCCCGATCACCCAGCCAACATCCAAGCCTTGGAGCCACATTGCGAGCACAGCCACATCTGCAAGCCACATAACCTAGCAGCTTCCAATCAAAGCCTGAGGACGAGCGGAGTAGCCAAGTTAACTGTTTTTCGCATCAGAATTCCATTTAATGCTGACCTTGTCCTTCGTGTTAATTTATATCGACGATCAACGCTTTTGAGTGTGCGGTGATCCTCAACAGTTACTAGAAAAATGCAACTGTAAACCTAACTGTAGAGAAATTGGTTTGATGTTGTTGCGGGGCAAGTGAGCGATAAGCTGATGAGGCAATCTGTTATCGACGGTGTCAATTTTTATCAGCAATCTTGTCGCGATAACCAATTAACCATAGACACCACTAAACATTAGAGCAACATTTTGTTTTGTCATCACTCAATATCGCGTTATTTCCTGAGATATTGGGTTCCGCAGCTTATTAGCTCTGAATTTGAGTACACACTACTCAGTGAGCATTCGGCATGATGGCCTCGCATCCATTCTGTGCGCTCAGCACACCAGAGCCATCAGGCGGTTGTTGGTGAGAAGATTGCCAGTTTCTTCGCGTCAGTGCTATAAAAGTGCGATAAGATGAAGATGGACCAGTTCGGGACGGGGGCGGACCAGATTATTGGAGTCATCACCCTGCCAACAAGCATGCGTGTACATTTATGCTTATTACACCATGCGCCGCCCTTGACTCAGCCACAGCCCTCGCCCAGCCACCATTAGAGGAAACTCACCATACACGGGAGGACATGATGCTGACAGACACGTTGACAGTTGTTGGGGACCATAAAGTACCAGTGGAAGAACGATAGGGGACTGATTCGAACAAAACAGTGGCATCAGAAGCACCTTTTTTCCCTAGCTAATTAGCCTAAATCCGAGGTACCATTCATTATCCAGGAGGCTCGTAGCTGTGGCGTCGATCAACAGCCAATCAATACTAGAGAGGCCCCATAGCCTTCTATTATCGCCGAGGTCATGGCGCATCGTGACGATAAATAGCCGGAACTATAGGGTATGAAAGAATTTGCGTCATGCATGTATCAATCGAGGCAGTTTGCTTTGCGCAAACGGAATATGCGATAAAGTACTCGAATGCATGCTACTCAAAGGGTCGCTTTTCAACGCACGATGGCTCGTGCCGACCCGCAAACGCATCTCAAACGCCAAAATTGCCTTAACTTGCGTTAGCATTCGTTTGCCGAGGTACGATATTTCCAGTAGAAAACACGTATCTTTGCAAAGCAAACTTGTCGCCTGGCGGAAACCTTTCTGGGAATCATTCGGGATGACATAATAAAATTGTGCATTGGCGTCACCTCTGTTTGATGCTGTTTGAATCGTCTGATCTGGTTTAAGGGGTGTGTCGTACGTGGCCATGCTGGAAACGTGCAAAGCTTTTGTATTGTTAACGGACTTGCACCACCCTTTCACAGACTTTGTCAGAGTCCCGATGGTGTATTGGGCGCACGCGCCGTCGTGTAGGGTAGTCGAGGCGTCGTGTGTGACGATCATTGGCTGACATGACGTCATGGTAGTTGGCACTGCGGGGCATGAGGGAATTACTGTTCGGTCACATTATCAATCAGATGCTCAAGCCGGCCACCTGTTTCTGCAAGCAATTGGATTAGGGCCTTGATATGCAAGAAATCCCGTGCTGCTTTGGGAGATGTTATACCCTAAGCCTGATGACATGTGCCGACCCACCTACTTATGCCCAGTGACCATTCCAAAATTTCTTCCTCTTCCATCTCATGATGCTATCCCCATCGAAAAACCAACCTGTCATGGCTGCTAAGTGCTACGCCCGCCCAACAATTCAGTGCTTGATAGATGTATGATCGTCTAATGCTGCTGCTAAACTGCGCCATTTGAATTTTTTCTTCCCCTTTTATATACACACGAGGTTTCCATGCCTTTGACCATGGGTTCGCAAACCATCAATAACGGACTGATTCCTGGACTTCAAGAAATGCTTACGAAAGAACATTTGAAACGTTCTCACGATATGTGAGACTCCCAATCTTTCTTTCAAATGCGGCCGCTAATGTCTGTAGTCGTAACAATCTGTCTGAGGAAAGCAAAAACGAAGACCGGGATGAGCACATCGATTTCCTCCTCCGGTTGCTGAAAGATTGTGGAGTTCAAGATATTTTTGGAATCGTTGATGTTCACAGTCATTTTGACGTGCCTCGTGGTTTCCATATGGTTACAAAAATAGAGAGTCGAAATGCAAGTCTTCCCTGCCTAAGGACCGAACCTGCCCAGGACAAAGACCTAGAACCCGACGAACTCTGTGGCCATAAATTCGTTTACACCCCAGGACTAGGATGGTACCCCTACGAATTTCGGTTGGGTCCGCTGCTTGACACAAATGAAGCGTACTCAAAATTCTTTTCCCGGTTTAGCAGCTACTTAGATCAGCATAACATCACCTCGCTTGGATTCGAGTACACTATACCCCAAGTCTTTGGGATTACGATGTACGAAACTGTTTCGAAAAAGGAAAGGCATATGGTTCTAGAAAAGATTTCACCGTCTTTAAGGTTATCGAAACGACTCCTCCTGGTGCCAACATGCTGGAGATGTTCCTCAAAATCCAACGATAAAATGGGTGTGGAGGGTTATTGTACAATAGATCCTGATACATATGGCCATGACCCACCAAAACCTGAACCAAAACAAAAGGACTTGGCAACCACCGCCCATATTATGCTTAGTTAGCAATCTCGCAACTTGGTAGTTTTATAAACTCATTCCCTTTGTCTTTAGTTAGAAAGAGTGTCAGTAACAGAGTTCCCTTAGAGTTAATATTAAATGCTGCTTCATGACAACCGCACTCTGTAACAGAACTACAGGCTTCGTCACGATTGAGCTTATAGATATCTGTTCCCCTTGGAATATGGAGATACGGTTCTAGAGCTCAGTCAGTGTACGTGGAGTGGTTTTTGGTGGTTGAATATACCTTGCGAACCATCCTTGGTTAATTCCATAAGCATGTCTTTCATTTCCGGGGCTGCATAGAATGATAAGCCCCAATACCCATTAGCTTCCGTTAATAATGCTTGAATAGCAAATAGATGTGACTTTGTCCTCAATGCAGTTATTCCTCTGTCAACATCCATACGACGGACCATGGGAACAATCAGTCCGCTAATTCGATCTGCATCTCAGTCAACACATATGAAGGAATTATCAAAGTTGGAATGTACCTTGGACATGGGCCTCGGTGCTTGTTCTCGCCTTCTTCTGCAAAGGCAGGACTGTTGGGCAGGCGTTTCTCTCATCTCTAATGCGCTTGCTTGGTGGACTGTTGTCGTTTGGTGTGATATCGATCGCGGGGAACTTATTTACAGAGCCAACTGATACTTTGTAGGTTTCTTTATCTGCTGAATGTAAGATGAAAGAAGACTAGAAATAGTCTGAAATATACCTGAGTGCCAGTCGCCGAACGACAAATTATTGGATTCAGCCTTCTCAATGGCGTCGCGAATCTTCTTATTGAAAGAACAGGTATCGAGTTTGTACTTGTCCACAAAGTATGCAGCAAGGCTGCATATTGCGTCGAGATCAGTGTCCTTTAAACTCCTGAGATATGCAATTGAGAGGGATATGCCAATGAGCAAGGCTGGATAGAACTTGATACTCCTAAGCTTTTGACGCGTGCCAAGCTGGAGATCTTTGCTCGATACCTGTTCGTCAGGACCAAGTAATTGTTTAAAAACAAAACCAAGTCGCCTTACGTGTTGGTCAGTGATCTTATTTTGAGTTAATGCATCGACTGCCGGCCATAGTGCCAGGAATGCCCTTGTTTTCGGTACAAAAATCGCTAACGTATTGCTTAAAGAGTGGAACTCTTTTGTATCGCCATTGAAATTTACAATGTCGTCCTCAAGACTTTGAATGCGATCTGCCAAGTTCTCTTTGTTATCCATCATGTGGCCTGTCGCCTGCATAGGAGGGAAAAAGCGGTCTTGGATGAGCAAGAGGGAAAAAGAAGTTTTGGGTGAGCCAGAGGGGAAAAAGCGGTCTTGGGTGAGCAAGAGGGAAAAAGCGGTTTTGGATGAGCAGCAGGGGCAAACCGGGGGACAATAATATCAATGGGACCCCTGTTGTTGGCTTCCCCAGCCTTGTAACTCCTGCCGCTAATCTTAGAACGTACCTCCGATCAGCCTAATGCAAACCTGGTACTAGCGGCCCCCCACAACGAACTTCAACAACTTGAAGTTGATGAAGTCGTTGTCCTGGAACTCCAGATGTTTTCTATGTAGGTTAAACTCGTAGTGACAACAAGAAGGAATAGACCGCGAAACGACGAGGCTGTATTGTAAAAGATCACCATTTATTTTGAGGCAAAGGTCGGATGCAGTAGGACGCACGACCTGTTGGACGTTCTTTCTAGACCCCTGCGAACGCAATGCAGGTTCGAGAATGGGAAATAGTTGCAGGGTACAAGAGAACGGAATGCAGCCATGTCTGGTTGGGATGGGAACATGTTGGTGATCCTGCAGCCTCGCCTGAGGAACAGCCAGGGGCAGTTCACGGGGATGCGGAAACGGATAGCGCCTCTATGCATGGACTATCACAACCTCACTGGTCTGCACTTAGTATGGCGAGTACATGGGTACAGACTACAGTATTGACTACTAAGAAACAAAACTCGATCCATATTGACCGACGAAAGCCAGCATCTTCACCTTCAAACACCCTCAAGCACCTTCACCTT